>CM051260.1:63774310-63781810 GCA_027921565.1 Artemia sinica | reverse complement strand
GGCCTTAAATGGTTGTTAAGATTTAGAAGCTTTGGGGAGTAGGTAGTTTCATTTTTAGTGTCAATTTGAATCATGATAAAGTTAGAAATGAAAAAATTAGTTATTATCATATATATCACGGTATATTACATGTTACTAATTAGAGCAAAATACAAAAAAAAAATCCATCTAAAGGTAAATTTTAATATAAGAGTACAGTCTTCTTTGATGTATATTTTTTTAAGTGATCCTAAGTATGGAAGGAAATTATAAACTAAGAGATTCAACAAACAACCAAAATGTTCGATGGCGTTAAAACAAGGAATTTAAACTGAAAATGAGCATAAGAGGAAGTATGGGCACAACAAAAGATATTTAGGGGGCAAAGGTTTAAAAATTAAGGAAAGATACCTTTTTTTGGAAAGAACCATATACGCTACCAGGACAACACTTACAACGCCTATCCCCCGGGCCCTGGGGTGAGTTTTGTTATCTAATTTTTGAAACATTTCCAAAAAACTGGTCATCACAAAATTTGTAGTGGATTGGATTGGGGAAAAAAGAGCGTGGGGGGGGGGCTAGTTGCCCTTAATTCTCTTGACTCCTAAAAAGTGAAATAGAACTTTCAATTTCCCATCAAATGAGCCCTCTATGAAGTTTATACGAGTACTCCTTTCATAAGAACCAGGCATGCCCTTAAGGCATAACTTAGAACGCCTTCCCCTGGGCCCTGGGGGGGTTTTATTGACACTGGATTTTTCTTATCCGACCTTTCGAATATTTTTAACAAAATGTCTATCTCAAAATTTTCATCAGATTGGTTTGGAAAAAGAAAGCAGGGGGGGGGGCAGCTGCCCTCGGATCTCTTTTGACTATTCAAAAAGTGAGCTCAAACTTTAAATTTCCAATCAAATGAGCTTTCTCTGAAGTTTCAACGAGCATTCTTTTCATACGATCCATATATGCCCCAGGGCATAACTTACAACGCCTGCCCCCGGCCCTGGGGGGTTGTGGCGACACCTGAGGTTTTGTTATCTTACTTTTGAGCAATTTTTAACCTAATGACCATCTAAAAAATTTTATTGGAAGCAATTTGGGGAAAAAGGGGGTGGGGGGGGGGGGCTAGTTGCCCTCCAATCTCTTTTGACTCTTAAAAACTGAACTAGAATTTTCAATTTCCAATCAAATGAGCCCTCTCTGAAGTTTTCTGTGGAATAGATTTTGCTATCTCTACATTCTTCGCGACCAACTTTTGCGCCATTAATAGTTCGCTTAATTCTTCTGACATTTTTGGTTTTGAATTAACTCAAAATAAATTTCTCCTATGAGATATTTTAAAGGGTTTTTCTGTAATAGCTTAGCGGTTATAGGCCTAATCACTTTTTTTATGTCTGTATCTCTCCAATGATTAAATTTAAGCTTCAAAGTTTGTAGACTAACTAGTTCGCGTGTCTTCCTCCAATTTTCCGACCGCGCCATATGTAGCGATATAAAAAATAGACTGGCCTTAATTGCGGTAATAAAGATTGACCGCGTCAATGTAATATTATGCTTTAAAGCTGTGAACTTACATCTTATAAGTTCTCCGACAGCGCCACTTATAGCGCTAAAGACTGCGCCATTTGTAATATTATTCTTTAAAGTTGTGGCGATTAAGATGCGCCAAATGTGGCAATGAAGCCTGGGGTCACAAATGTAATATTATGATTTAAAGCAGTGTACCGATCGCGCAACTCACTGAAATCGAGAAAATAAAATGCGTAGCGATAGTAGGTTAGGAATTCCCTAATTATTAATCCGGGGGCATAACCTCGCTTCCTCGAGTTATCTCTTTGTCAATTACCTCTAATGTTACCGCTGGAGGCATACGAACTAATTACCTGCCGTGCGACTAGATACAGATATATAAGATAAAATAAACACAAATAGAAAAGCAATAGTTTTATTGAGACTTACATGTAGGCTTACAACAGTGCTTCACTTCAAATGACGACAACAAAGGCAAGGATTAAATTGGCTCTCAAAAATAATGATGATGGCAATAGAGACAATCCATAATTGAAACGAAAAACAGTTTTTTTCACTATATCACACAAATACAGCTTCTGCGCTCTACTAGCTTTTCACGATTGGCCCATGTCCTGTGGAGGGGGGCGCTATTTTGTAATTATGTTCGCTAACTCACTACATTATGCGAACTATCTATCCAATGATGTGTTTTAAATATTTCGATGATTTAAACGTTGACACTGCTCTTATAATTTAAACTTCCTGAGAAACATTGTGTATAGCATCTTTTTTATTACCAAATATCTTAGCGAAATTCAAAACTGAATAGCGTCGTTGTTTGGCTGAGGCTAAAATGCAATTTCTCTTTTTGCTGATTAAGAACTTTTCTTTTTTTTGAAACTAGATTTAAACTTAATTAGAGGAAGTCGGCATTATCTTTAGAAAGAAAAAGATTTTTTTTTTTTGTATTTTAAATATATCATATTTTAATCACGGTACAAAACTTTGTGGAAGATGCGTTTTCCTGCATGAAACACCAAAATATAATAAAATGTCAAGTTTCGGAGGGTTCCACCACTCGCAAGCAAGCGCCATTGGTATTTTTGAATCCGCATGGTCAATTTAGGGGGTGGAGGGTAGGCTAATTCTCGTAGCAGCCCCTTTCCGTCGTGGTATTGTTCACATTTTCAACACCTGGCGTCCGTACTATCATATAATCTACCAAGCATACAACTACCCCAAATCAGTATCAATAAATGAATGAAACCCAAAACGGACAAAAATTAAAATAAACATTAGAGTCAAACTCAAGACGACCATAAATTAATGTGAGTAGGGTTCAAAACCCCTATGCTTTCTAAAAGCCAGAATATAATTTGTACTTTACTGAAAAAATATTCAAATGACTTTATTGAAAAAAAATGTGCATTTTCAATTTAATGTACATATGCTGATATTTATTCCCTAAAATCTTAACTAATTTTTGATTTCTTAAAGTTACAAAAGGGAAAATATTTCAAAGAATTGTTTTCAGTAAAGCGCCAATGACGCAGTAGGTCTTAGGCTTCTGCAGTGATACAATGCATTATTCTTGACATTATTCTTGACTTGATTATCCTTGACTTTAAAAAACGGATCTAGAACTTTCAATTTAAATCGAATGAGTCTTTTTTCAAAGTCTATACGATTACCTCTTTGATAAAAACCTTATATATGAACAATAGACAGCTTGCATAACTTGTGGACAACGATTGACAACAATGAATGGATTGAAAAATAGCTCCAATAAGGGGGTTTAGACCATTTCACTTGCTGACACAAAGGGATCACGACTGTTTGGAATTGACCTTAATAGGAATTTGTGTGCCAAAGCAATTTTGCATCTATCACAGAGTATGTATTTTAACCTTATAATTGGATAATTATAATAGATTTCCTATGTGTTCTCCCCATACAAAACCCCCTCCCATAAGTTATAAACCCCCCTTAATAAGTTATGCCCCAGGGCATAACTTACAACAACGACCACTCGGCCCTGGTGGGCTGTGTCGACGCCGGAGTTTTTTGTTATCAGAACTTTGAACTATTTTAACAAAATGTCTATCTCAAAATTTTTATCTGATGGATTTAGGGCGTGGAGGAGGGTAGTTGCCCTTCAATCTCTTTTGACTCTTTAAAAGTGAACAAGAACTTTCAATTTTCAATCAAATGAGCCCTCTTTAAAGTTTATACGAGCATCCCTTCCATAAGAAATAATATGAAGTATTCGAAGAATCCTTAAATTACAACTCTTGCTCTGAGGGCTTTGGGGGAGTTGTAATCCTCAAAGACCTAATTTCTAGAACTTAAAACTAAGTTTAGTAAAATGGCTGTCTTAAAAGTTTGATTGGATGTGTTTGGGGAAAAGGTGGGCGTGAGAGGGGGGTTAGTTGCCCTCAAATCACTTTTGACTATTACAAAAGGCACTAAACCTTAGGCAAAGGGCAAAAAACTGGACTTGGAAAAATTTAGGGCATGATAATTAGCATCAAGCCAAAAAATTACCCTCTCAAACAAATTTTCCAAATTTAATCGAAGCTCTGATTCGCAGTTTCCCGAAGTGCCAAGTGTGCTGTAATCAGCAAAACAAACAAGGACATCAGAAGAAGGTGAACTATAGTTGCCACTATGGGCAAGAGAAGGCTTAGGATGACAAAGTCTACAGCAACTAATAAGTTTCTGCTTTTTTACAAAATAATTAAGATCATTTACATTAATCAAATATAGCAAAGGACTGATCCCTGAGGGACACCAAAATTCACTTTTGAGGGTGACCGGAAAAAGGAGATCAAATAAGACTGAAATCAAAAAATACATTTCTCCTTGTGCCAAAATGAGACATCTTCGATAGAAGAATTTTATGGGTTAAGGAATCGAAAGCCTTACGAATATCCCGGAATATAGCAGCCGGAATTAATCCTGAATCTAACGCAAAATGAATAAAATTCAAATTATATCTAACCAAGATATAATCTGAGGTAACTGTTCCTTAAATCCCTGTTTATTTGCTTTTAAAATGTATAAATCAATAAGTGTGCGTGCATTAGTACCGTCCAACGTTTAAATTTGCAATTTCAATTTTGGATAAAATTTGAATATACTTAAAAAATTGGCGATGAATAGTAATTTTGGTAAGAAGTCCTTGTTAATATTACTACAAAACAATTTCGCTTGGAAGAACAGAAGTATTGTTGTTTGTGTGGATGGAAATTCTTTGAGAATTTTGATCTTCTACATAATTTCTTTCTAAATCAGTCTACATTAAGAGCAGAGTTGCCAACTGGACATATTTTATGTCCAATGGACATATTCCTGTGTGCCGGGACACAATGACATAATAGGGCAAAAAAGGACATATTTTAGAAATTAGGGACATAAAAGGGACATATTTTGCAAATTTATGACATAAAATAGAATATTTCCCCACTGGATACATATCTTTGTAAAAAAAAAAAAAAAAAAATGCCATTTATCACCAAATCAGTATTAAAACTACTATTATTATTTGCAAATACTCATGAAATTCTTTATAAGTTTGCATTCTTTCATCTATAAACGATTTTATTTCTCCTTGCTTTTACGCTACAGTCAAGATAATAGGCAAGTAGGCACCTTTTCTAGTTAACAATCGCTTCCGGCTTTCAATAGTCAGGCAAAAAGTTCTATCTATTTATAAAGTATTACTAACTGAAAATGAAAAGTTAGCAAAAGAACAAAATTAGATTCTTGATGATCCTGAATCAATTTTGATATCGATAGATGTACCAAAAAATTAGCTTATTATGCTGATTCCAAATAAATGATATTTTTTAAGTAAAGTGTACCCATTAGTGGGCCTGAGAAAATTTGCCGAATTATCGGAAAAGGTGAAAAACACCCCATAAAAGTCAAAAACTTTTCGTGGAAATCACGCCATCACATTCAGCGTATCAGAGAACCCAACTGTAGAGGTTCCAAGCTTCTATCTATAAAAATGAAATTTTATAGTATCTGCCAGAAGAAGCATCACGGATTCGTGTTTATTTGTTGTTGCTGTTTTTTCCAGGAGTGATCATATCGAACAAATGGAACTAGAATTTAGCGAGAGGGCTCGTTCAAACGAAAATTAAAAGATCTAGTGTCTTTTTTAAGCGATCAAAAATTGGAGGACAACTAGCCCCCGTCCCACGCCCTTTTTTCCTGAAAGTCGTCTGATCAAAATTTTGAGATAGCCATTTTGTTCAGTATTGTTGAAAGGCACAATAGATATGTCTTAGGAGATGACATGACCCCTCAGAACCACCAGAGGAAGGGCCGCAAGTTATGAAATTTGCCCATTGTTTACATATAATATTTTTTATTGGGAAGAATACCGACATTTTCCAAGGGAGGAAGGAGATCTTCTGGGAATGGATTTTATATGGGGAGAATTTCCCTTTGGGATGGAAGTTTCTGGGGGTAAACTTTTCAGGGGAAGTTTTATATGGCGAAAATTTACCAGAATTTGTATACAGAATGTTTGTTATTTGTCTTTTTTCTCGTTGTTGATCCCATTGTACATGTAGACACTCTGAGGAAACTCTCAGGGGGAAGTTTTCAGCGGAGTTGAAGTTCTCTTGGGTTCTTTTTTTTGGGGAAGGGGATTCTCCACGGAAAAATTTCCATGGGGGAATTATCACCAGGAGAAATCCTCCCATGGACAATTTCTGGGGGATAAACTTTCCAAGGGAGGGGGGGGGGGTATTTTCCAAGCAGGGATATTCCCTAATGACCTTAAAAAGGATCAGAAACTAACTAAATACAAGTCTTTCTTCAAATAAAAGTATGGTGAAGAGTATTTTTCAGGCAAAATCGTAAGCAAAAATTTTATGGAAGTATGCGCAGCATGGATGGAATTGTCCGGGGGTAGTTTCCCGGTGGTAGAAATTTACATGGGAGGAACTTTATATAGAAGAATTTTTCGTAGAGAAACTTTCCACAGAGGGAGTGGATATCCTGGGATTATCTGAAAAACGATCAGAAATAAATACAAACACCAGTTTTTTCTACCGAAAGTAAGGAGTGACATTAGAACTTAAAACGTACAGAAATTATTCCGTATATAACGGGGGCTACACCCTCTGAATACCCCCCTTTCTACACTAATGTTCGACCTTTTGTCCAATTTTTTCAGAACGATTCTTGAAACACAAGGGCCGTGCCACCCTTGGAATAAGCCCCTCCCTCCAACCTTGGTAGAGAAAGTGGAGCCACTCCCTCCATACACGTATTCTTTTCCTTAGATGCATCCAGCATAAATTTTGGAAAGAGATTTTGTTAAAAATGGTCCAAAGAACATATAACAATGCCCTCAGCGTTTACTCAACCTATAAAAGCCCTGGGACATGGGTTGTAAGTTATGCCCCAGGGGCGTATAAGGTCTTATAGAATGGATAGTCCTATAAACTTCAGATGGGGCTCATTTGATTGAAGTTTAGTACCCTTTATAAGAGTCAAAAGTGATTTGAGGCACCCCCCCGCGCCTATCAGTTCTGAAAAACAGCATCCAATCAGAATTTGTAGACATCTATTTTGTTCAGAATTGTTCAAAGGTCCAGTAATTATGCCTTTGGGGATGTCACCCCCCTGATTGAAGGGCAACCCAGCTTACCTAGTGCTCCGCTAGGTAACCGTAAACCTACTCTCATCAAGAAGGTTACTGACAACTTACCAGCTCTCATCAAACTACCCTTATCTTGTCTACTATCATAAAAGAACACTAAGCCGTGTGACCCCTAGACTTTTCCGGAGCCTGACGTTATCACCGTCATCATCATTTTCATTGCTGCTGTCTTCATTTCTGTCCTTTGGGATTATTATTGTCGTCCCTTCACTGAAATCCTTACTGTGTTACAAACAGAAAAAAGCCTATATGCTTTTTCTTAATTAGAATAATAAGAGAGACTTGGCTACAACCTACGATTATGACATCATTGATCAATCTTTACCATGAAA
>CM051260.1:63728938-63774210 GCA_027921565.1 Artemia sinica | reverse complement strand
TCATGAACTTGTGATAAACCAGTGGCCTTTTTATTGTACATTTTGGGGGGCCGTTCTTCCTCCTCCGCCTGTTTATTTATGACCCGGGCAAGGTTGCCCCCAAGATTCTCTATTATGGACCCCCAGGGACAAGGGCCCCCCCTGTTGGTCTAACAAAATGGTATTTTGAACCCGTGCGGTATAAAGCAGCTATGGGGGAAAAATAATAAAAAATATTGAAGCTACCATAAGATGTATTACATTTATGTATGTTTTGCACCTGGTTATCTTTATGTTTGTAAGATAGTTATTTTAATTTTCTGTTCGTTTCGTGGTTTCGGCTTCTTCAGTGAGGCGATACCCAAACTCTTTCTTGCTTGTAGTTTATTTTATTCGATTCAAACTACGTTTAATAAAATGGTTGTCCCAAAATTTTGATTGGATGTGTTTGGGGAAAAGTTGGGCGTGAGAGGGGAGTTAGTTGCCCTCAAATCACTTTCGACTGTTAAAAGGTACTAGCCCTTTGAATTTCCAATTGAATGGGCCTTTTTTGAAGTTTGTACGACACTGCCTTCTATATAAACCTTATATGCCCCCAGGGTATAACTTAAAACCCCTGCAATGAGCGTTGTAGGGGAATGTCCTCCTCAAAAACATATTTTCTATGTAAAAATCACTACGCGGAACAAAATGGCTGTCTCAAAATTTTGATTGGATGTGTTTGGGGGAATGATGGCATGGGGGGGGGGATAGTTGGCCTCCAATCACTTTCGACTATTAAAATGACACTAAAACTTTCGATTTCCAATCGAATGAGCCCCCTTTGAAGTTTCTACGACGATCCCTTCCGTATGAAGTGCCTCTGGGAAAAAAACAATAATAATAAAACATTGGAGCCGTTTGGCCTTTACTATAGGTAACGCTACAGCGTTTGCCTGTGATATGCTCCTTTTAGACTAGTTAAGTTAGGTTACGTATTTAATATGCTATACTTTACCCCCCACCCTCCTAATGTGCAAATATATAACCCAAATTTGCTTCTAAACTATTATATTTTCATCCTATTTTGTTTTATTTCATTAAGCATTAACCAAACTTGACTTCTCGCGTGGGTTGCAGCTAACTGACAAGTACCCCCCAATTTCTTAGAAACATGTTTGTAAACTTTTAGTTAGGCTACTGTCGACTGTTTTTATATTTTGGGGCCCCATTAAAGGACTTATATTGAAACTACAAATTTACCCAGTTTTCCTTCTCAATAGCACGTAATCTAGACCTTGGTGCTGGTTAAGAAGACGGTAAACACGCGATAAGTGAAGTTTGGTTAATGCAAATGAAATAAAACAAACTAGAATGAAAATATAATAGTTTAGAAACAAATTTTCGGCTATATATTTGCGCATTAGGGGTGGAGGTAAAGCATAGCATATATCAAATATGTAACTTAACCTAAGTATCTTTTTTTGGTACTCTTTCATTAGCTGGACTCTTTTTATATCTCAAACTCGAGACACGTTGAAAACCCGTTTTCAACGGGATGATACAAGACTCCGCTGTTGTATAAACGTGGTTTTTTAATTGCATATACGATATTTACTGAAATGTTGTTTTTTTTGGGGGAAGAGGTACCTAGGTTAGATTAGGTTAGGTCACATATTTAATATATACTATGGCTTTGCCCTCAACCCCCCCCCCCTTAATGTGTAATATATATAGCCCAAATTTGTTTCTAAACTATTATATAGTCATCCTATTTTATTTTATTTCATTAGCATTAACCAAACTAGCACTATATAAAACTTAAACAGAGAAACTTATAGCCCCCCCCCCCCCCCACCACTTTGGAAAATCACACTATGGCATAGGCAGTATTACCTCTTTTTATTTTTTGTTCTGTTTTTTTTTTTTTTTTTTTTTTTTTTTGGCTAGTAGGGCACTAAAAACAATCATAGACTTGCATAAGGGCTCATTTGAAAAACTAGGCTAACATATATATCTAAGCCTAGCCCTAATTATTTTTGATTAATTTTTAATTTTACATCATTGGTCTAATCTAAAAACTAGGCTATAGGTTACCTTTTGGTAATTTATGGAAGATTACACTTTGAAAAAGGAACGGATGAGGTTCTGGCTCCTATGCTATACCCATTCCTTAGGTTTTCTTTCACCAAGCCTAACTCAACTACCTCCCAATATGGCAAAATATCCCAATATACAAAAAAAATTATACCTCTTCACCAAAAAAACATATCACCTAGTAAACACAAAAGCAATAAAGAACCATCAAAGTCTCAGCTGACACTAAACTGTACTGAATTAAAACAACTGAAATGATTCTTGTATATGTCGTTTAGCACAAATTTCCTCCTGGAAGTCACAAAACATTATTAATCCACGCGTCAAAATGGAGTTTTTATGAATAAATGGAAATATTTCAAAAGCAAGATGTGAAAACAGTAACTGAATCAAAACTATCGACATTGCTTTAATTACAAGCCGTAAATATCTGAATTATTAGAGAATACTGAATATATATGATATTGTTCCTAATAGAATTTCCAAAATGATAAATCCTTGTTATGTCGTAAAAGTAAAAATTTAAACAGCTATAGCAGAATTTTTTTTTTTGTCTCGGGGGGGGGGTCTCCTGGAGTAGCATTACACATTTTGCTGTAAAACAAAGAACATGTTTCACGAACGTAAGCAGGGGAGGGCCTACGGGCCCAGGCCCCCCAAAATGTCACGATTTTTTTCATTTTCCCTCCATGATTTTTATGAATAATGGAAATATTTTGCAACCCAAATGCAAGATTGAATTTAACAGTAAACTGAAGGAACATTTAAAACTATGGACATTGACGATTTAATTCCCACAAGCCTGTATGCTAATATTCCTACTGAATTGCAATTTCGAATACAATTCGAAAAAGGAAAAAAAAATTTTAATAATACCTGGGGAATATGTTGTTCATATTTTGTTATTTCTTCTTTCTTTTTGTTTTGGGGGGGGGCCAATCCATTCCCCTATGATATGGGTGGCGATTTGATGTAGATAAAGTATTCAGTCTTCAAAGTTTTTTGTGTGCATTTTAAATCCTTTTATTTAAGAGACGAGGGTATGTTGAAACGACCAGCTTCCTTAAAAAATATTATCTTACTCTTCCCCTAGTAAGACCCACAGCTCAGATATAAGTCTTAAAAATACGTCAAGTTGCTGCCAATGTCAGAATATTGGTGTCTCTAGGTTTATAGTCTCGGGTGGAGGGGGTGGGTCGAATGCAGCCTAAAAATTTTTTCCCCATACCTTTGAAAAATAGCTTTAGTATGTTTTTATTTAAAACTACCTTTTTTAGTATTTTCAGTAAAAAAAATCAAAAAGCAACAAAATGTAAATATAAAAAAAATATTTTTGTCTCCACACCCAAATTGTCACGCAGGCCCTGCTCTCAACGTAGCCAAAATAACAGCCAAATTCCAATATCGGTTCCCGAAGAAAGGAAGACCTGCCCAACCATAGAATGTCCGACGATATGAATTTTATAAAACATTATCCTAAGCCAAATAAAAGAAATTTTCCTGACAGAAGATTACTGTCAAGCATATCTCCTCCTTCATTATCACAGAATAATGGTCAGTATTGAAGCCTGATTTGTTGCCCCACTCCAAGACAAATTGGACCCCGGTTTAGTAAATTTTGAAAAGGGATGGATTCCTGCATACGGAAAATGCCTGGATACGTCTTCAATGTTTGCAAAAAGATTTTGTACCAGGTCATTTTAACATATTTCGTCTTAAAAGGTTTATCGTTTCCATATATATATTGCTACTAGGATAAAAGGGGAGAAGGGAAAATCATTTCCGACATATATATATAGAATCGTATTGTATATATATAATATTATATATATATATATATATATATATAGTATATATATATATATATATATATATATATATATATATATATATATATATATATATATATATATATATATATATATATATACTATATATATAGATATATATATATATATATATTTACACTACATATATATACAACAATATATATATATATATATATATATATATATATATATATATATATATATATATATATATATATATATATATATATATATATATATATATATATATACTATATATATATATATATATATATATATATATATATATATATATATATACATATATTTATTTTTGTCTGTGTCTTTATGTTGTTCTTTTCACTTTACTTATACTCCTTTTTAGTGCATTTTTGTCGTGTAGAGAGGGTAACAATAAATCATTATTATTATTTTATGCGCTACCACAAAGTAAATGAGATTTTCACAGAATTCAAAAGAATTTTATCTATACACTCCAAAGGAAACGTTATGTATAGTAGCATTTACACTATCGGAAGGAAAAGTTTTACCAGCTCTTTGACACTAAAAAAATGACAATAGTCACATAATTGACAACATTGTATTATGTAGGCTTCAGAATGATTTGTTACATTTTTTCCCAGAGGAATGGTCTAAGGACCGACTTGGTACTCGTTTCCTTGACTGTATACCAAACAATAAGCTCTGCGAAAAAAAGTAGTCCTATTCCACTTTCTAGGGCTATAACGAAAGAAATGTTTAGATACCTAAGCTGCTTTTTACGGATGAAGGATGCAGTATTAGGTTAAAATGGGCTATAATGAAATACATAATAGAAATACATAATGGGGCTACAATTATATATAACAATTGACTATAGAGAAAAGAGTTTAAGATGTCAAGGCTGCTTTCTACGGATGAAGGATGCAGTATTAGGGTCATAATGGGCTATAATGATATATATATAATGGGTTATAATGAAATATAATAATGGGTTATAATGAAAGGAAAGTTAGATTCGTCTCCAAATAGGGAGGGAACAGGTCATAAGAAAGGATTTAATGAAAGTCGAAACTTCATGAAAGGATATAAGGAGTTACTTGAAAGTAATTCACTCATTACGTAAAGAGTGACTTTCAATATAATAGCATAGAATATATTGAATATATTAGCATATATATATATATAACTATAATATATATATATTATATATAATATATATTATATATATATATATATATATATATATATATATATATATATAATATATATATATATATACATATATATTATATATATATATATCTATATATATATATATATATATATAGGTATAATTTTAATTTCTGTTCGTTCGGGGTTTTCGGCTTCTTCAATGAGGCGATACCCAAACTCTTGCTTGTAGTTATTTTATTCGATTCAAACTACGTTTAATAAATTGGCTGTCTCAAAATTTTGATTGGATGTGTTTTGGGGAAAAGTTCGGCGTGAGAGGGGAGTTAGTTGCCCTCAAATCACTTTCGACTGTTTAAAAGGGTACTAGCCCTTTGAATTCCAATTGAATGGGCTCTTTTTGAAGTTTGTATGACACTGCATTCTATATAAACCTTACATGCCCCCAGGTATAACTTAAAACCCTTGCCTTGAGCGTTGTGGGGGAATGTCCTCCTCAAAAACATATTTTCTATCTAAAAATCAACTACGCGGAACAAAATGGCTGTCTCAAAATTTTGATTGGATGTGTTTGGGGAATGATGGGCATAGGGGGGCTAGTTGCCCTCCAATCACTTTCGACTATTACAAATGACACTAGCACTTTGAACTTCGATTCGAATGACCCTTTTTCGAAGTTTCTACGACAACGCCTTCTATAAAAACCGTTATATGCCCCCAGGGCATAACTTAAAAACCCTTGCCCTAAGGGTTTGTGGGCGAGTGTCCTCCTAAAAAACATATTTTCTATCTGGAAATCAACAACGCTGAACAAAATGGCTATATCTCAAAATTTTGATTGGATGTATTTGGGGGAATGATTGGCTTGGCAGGGGGGGCTAGTTGCCCTCCAATCACTTTCGACCATTAAAAAGGGCACTACCCTTTGAATTTCTAATCGAATGAGACTTTTTTGAAGTTTAGACGACAACACCTTCTATAAAAACCTTATATGCCCCCAGGGCACAACTTAAAAATTAAAACCCTTGCCCTGAGGGTTTGTGGAAGATTGTCCTCCTCAAAAATAAATTTCTATTTGGAAATCAACTACGCTGAACACAATATCTATCTCAAAATTTTGATTGGGGATATGTTTGGGGAATGATGGGCGTGGGGGGGGGGGCTAGTTGCCCTCCAATCACTTTCGACTATTAAAAAAGGGCACTATCCCTTTGAATTTGCAATCGAATGTGCCTTTTTTGAAGTTTTTTTACGACAATGCCTTCTATAAAAACCTTATATGACCCCAGGGCACAACTTAAAAAAATCCTTTGCCCCTGAGGGTCGGGGGGAGTTTCCTCCTCAAAAATATATTTTCTGCTATCTGGAAATCAACTACGCTGAACAAAATGGCTATCAAAAATTTTTTATGGATGTGTTTGGGGAAATGATGGGCGTGCGGGGGGGCTAGTTGCCCTCCAATCACTTTCGACTATTAAAAAGGGCACTAGCCATTTGAATTTCCAATCGATAAGCCTGTTTGAAGTTTCTGCGACAAATCCTTCTATAAAAACCTAATATGCCCCTAAGGCATAACTTAAAAACTCTTGCCCTGAGGCTTGTGGGGGAGTTCCTACTCAAAAAATATATTTTATATCCGGAAATCTACTACGCTGAACAAAATGGCAATCTCAAAATTTTGATTGGATGTGTTTGGGGGAATGATGGGACGTGGGGGCTAGCTGCCCTCCAATCATTTTCGACTATAAAAAGGGCACTAGAACTTCCGATTTCCAATCGAATGAGCCCCCTTTGAAGTTTCAACGACGACCCCTTCCGTATATGAAGTGCCTCTGGGAAAAAAAAACAATATAATAAAACATTGGAGCCGTTAGGCCTTTTAATATATGCCAACGCTACAGCGTTGCCTCTGATATGCTCCTTCTAGACTAGTTAAGTTAGGTTACGTTTTTAATATATGCTATACTTAACCCCCTACCTCCTAATGTGCAAATATATAGCCAAAATTTGCTTCTAACTATTATATTTTCATCCTATTTTGTTTTATTTTATTAGCATTAACCAAACTTGACTTCTTGCGTGGGTTGCAGCTAACTGACAAGTACCCCAATAATTTTTAGAAACATGTTTCGTAAACTTTTAGTTAGGCTACTGTCGACTGTTTTATATTTTGGGGCCCCATTAAGGACTTATATTGAAAACTTCAAATTTACCCATGTTTCCTTCTCAATAGCACCGTAATCTAGGCCTTAGTGCTGGTTAAGAAGACGGTAAACACGCGATAAATGAAGTTTGGTTAATGCTAATGAATAAAACAAACTACAATAAAAATATAATAGTTTAGAAACAATTTCGGCTATATATTTGCGCATTAGGGGGGGTGGTGTGGGAGGTAAGCATAGCAAACCTAGTCTCTTTTTTTGTGGTTATCAAATACTCTTTTGTAACTTAACCTAAGTATCTTTTTTTGGTACTCTTTCATTAGCTGGACTCTTTTATATCTCAGCTCGAGACACGTTGAAACCCGTTTTTTTCAACGGATGATACAAGAACTCCGCTGTTGTATATCTTTTTTCTTTTTTTTCTTTTTTTCCTTTTTTTTTTTTTTTTTCTTTTCTTTTTTTTCTTTTCTTTTTCTTGTTTTCTTTTTTTTTTCTTTTTTTTTTTTCTTCTCTTCTCTCCGTGGTTTTAATTGCATATACGATATTTACTGAAATTTGTTTTTTTTGGTTTTTTGGGGGAAGAGGTACCTAGGTTAGATTAGGTTAGGTTACGTATTTAATAAATACTATGCTTTGCCATCAACCCCCCCCCCCTTAATGTGTAAATATATAGCCCAAATTTGTTTCTAAACTATTATATAGTCCATCCTATTTTATTTTATTTCATTAGCATTAACCAACGACTAGCACTATATAAAAGAGTCCAGCTAAATGGATGGACTCTTTTATGGATGAGGTATTAATTCACAAACAAATAGGCATGGCTGTAAAATACTGAACTCAGTGTTGGGGGCCGCAGATAATCCAGTAATATATGAAGGAGGAGATATGCTTGAGGTTTTTCACAAGAAATTCAAAAGAAATTTTATCTATACACTCCAAAGGAAACGTTATGATGTACAGTAGCATTTACACTATCGGAAGGAAAAGTTTTACCAGCTCTTTGACACTAAAAAATGACAATAGTCAACATAATTGACAACTTTGTATTATGTAGGCTTCAGATGATTTGTTACATTTTTTCCCAGAGGAATGGTCTAAGGACCGACTTGGTACTCGTTTCCTTGACTGTATACCAAACAATAAGCTCTGCGAAAAAAAGTAGTCCTATTCCATTTTTCTAGGGCTATAACGAAGAAATGTTAATGATACCTAAGCTGCTTTTTACGGATGAAGGAAGCAGTATTAGGGTTAAAATGGGCTATAATGAAATACATAATAGAAATACATAATGGCTACAATTAGATATAACAATTGACTATAGAGAAAAGAGTTTAGGATGTCAAGGCTGCTTTTTACGGATGAAGGATGCAGTATTAGGGTCATAATGGGCTTATAATCATATATATATAATGGTTTATAATGAAATATAATAATGGGTTATAATGAAAGGAAAGTTAAGATTCGTCTCCAAATAGGGAGGGAACAGGTCATAAGAAAGGATTTAAATGAAAGTCGAAACTTCATGAAAAGGATATAAGGAGTTACTTGAAAGTAATTCACTCATTACGTAAAGAGTGACTTTGAATATAATAGCATAGAATATATTGAATATATTAGCACATATATATATATATATATGTATATATATATATATATATATATATATATATATATATATATATATATATATATATATATATATATATATATAGATATATATCTATATATATATATATATATATATATTATATATATATTATATATACTATATATTATAGTTCTTATTAATGCATCAAAAAAAGAATATATAGCTTATTTCTTCAGCATAGTTGTAAGACCCGATAACTATCTTTGGAGATAAAATGACCCCCTACATCCCCTGGGGAAAGGTTTTTAAGTTATAAAAATCGCCCTTTGTTTTATTTGTTATTGGGAAGTATGCATACATTTTTCGGGTGGGGAGGGGAGGACGAATTTTTCTGCTGGTAGAATTTTAAATATTTTCCAGGAGATGAAATTTTAAGAAGCAGTTTTACGCTGGGTGAATTTGCAAGCATTCATATACGAAATTTTCTTTATATGTCTTGCACTTATCTTTTGCCGATTTAATGTTACGCGTGGGGATGTTAAGGGTAATTGTCCAGGGTAAAATCTTTCGCCAGGATTGAATTGTCCACAAGATATTTCTATGGGAGGGGTATTTTTTGTAGTGGAGAGCATGTTTTTTTTTGAGGGGGGGGGGAGTTTAATCCCCCCTCCATTCACTATATTCATTTATGTTATTTTACTTTGTTCATGGCCTTATATTTGGCTTTAAAATACACTTATTTGTCTATCTATCTAATATGCAGAATAGTTTGTACCAAACACATTTTGCATGCAGACCCGTTATGCTTATCCCCCCCCCCCCTAATATGCAATCTATAGCACAAATTAATTTTCTAAAGTAACGAAGAAACTAAAAAAAAAACGGTGTGTTCTCGAATTTTACATAGCGTAATCTTGAGTGAGTGGCGCATATTACGCAAGTACCAAATTCCATCCCCCTACGGAATTAAAAAATTAAAACTCAATAAAATTTTCAAATTCGGAAAGCCTTATTTTCCACGTTTTTTTGGGAGGGGTTTTTTACCAGTCGGGGGGTGGGGGGTATTGTAATGGGAGGGTATTTTCAGAGGAAGTATTTTTCCCGTGGGTTATTTTTCCCGCGTGGATGGGGGGGGGTATTTTCCCAGGGGGGGTATAATCCACGGGGTATTCTCCTAAGGGGGGATTTTCCGTTGGGGGGGATATTTTTCGGAGAGGGTATTTTGGGGGGAGGTGTTTCCCCCTCCCCCGCTTCAATCAAATGAGCCCTCTCTGAAGTTTATAGGAGAATCGCTTCCTGTACCCGGGCCCTGGGGGGTTTTGTCGACGCCAGTTTTTGTTACTTAACCTTTCAACTATTTTTAACAAAATAGTATTTTTAACCCTTGCATATAAAGCAGCTCTGGTGGAAAAGATAATAAAAAATGAATTGAAGCTGTATAAATTTATTCATTTATTTATGTTTGCACGTGCAGAAAACACAAGAAACCAAAAAAAAAAAGAAAAAAAATTATCTTTCATGTTTGTAAGGTAGTAATTTTAATTTCTGTTCGTTTCGGGGTTTTTCGGCTTCTCTTCAATGAGGCGATACCCCAACTCTTGCTTGTAGTTATTTTTATTCGATTCAAACTACGTTTAATAAATTGGCTGTCTCAAAATTTTGATTGGATGTGTTTTGGGGAAAGTTGGGCGTGAGAGGGGAGTTAGTTGCCCTCAAATCACTTTCGACTGTTAAAAGGGTACTAGCCCTTTGAATTTCCAATTGAATGGGCCTTTTTTTGAAGTTTGTACGACACTGCATTCTATATAAACCTTACATGCCCCAGGGTATACTTAAAACCCTTGCCTTGAGCGTTGTGGGGAATGTCCTCCTCAAAAACATATTTTCTATCTAAAAATCAACTACGCGGAACAAAATGGCTGTCTCAAAATTTTGATTGGATGTGTTTGGGGGAATGATGGGCATAGGGGGGCTAGTTGCCCTCCAATCACTTTCGACTATTACAAATGACACTAGCACTTTGAACTTCGATTCGAATGACCCTTTTTCGAAGTTTTCTACGACAACGCCTTCTATAAAAACCTTATATGCCCCCAGGGCATAACTTAAAACCCATGCCCTAAGGGTTGTGGGCGAGTGTCCTCCTAAAAAACATATTTTCTATCTGGAAATCAACAACGCTGAACAAAATGGCTATCTCAAAATTTTGATTAGATGTATTTGGGGGAATGATTGGCTTGGCAGGGGGGGCTAGTTGCCCTCCAATCACTTTCGACCATTAAAAGGGCACTAACCCTTTGAGTTTCTAATCGAATGAGCTTTTTTGAAGATTAGACGACAACACCTTCTATAAAAACCTTATATGCCCCCAGGGCATAACTTAAAACCCTTGCCCTGAGGTTTGTGGAAGATTGTCCTCCTCAAAAATAAATTTCTATTTGGAAATCAACTACGCTGAACACAATAGCTATCTCAAAATTTTGATTGGATATGTTTGGGGGAATGATGGGCGTGGGGGGGGCTAGTTGCCCTCCAATCACTTTCGACTATTAAAAAGGGCACTATCCCTTTGAATTTGCAATCGAATGAGCCTTTTTTGAAGTTTTTACGACAATGCCTTCAATAAAAACCTTATATGCCCCAGGGCACAACTTAAAAACCCTTGCCCTGAGGGTCGGGGGGAGTTTCCTCCTCAAAAATATATTTTCTATCTGGAAATCATCTACGCTGAACAAAATGGCTATCGAAAATTTTTTATTGGATGTGTTTGGGGAAATGATGGGCGTGCGGGGGGGCTAGTTGCCCTCCAATCACTTTCGACTATTAAAAAGGGCACTAGCCATTTGAATTTCCAATCGAATAAGCCTGTTTTGAAGTTTCTGCGACAACTCCTTCTATAAAAACCTAATATACCCCTAAGGCATAACTTAAAACTCTTGCCCTGAGGCTTGTGGGGGAGTTTCCTACTCAAAAATATATCTTATATCCGGAAATCTACTACGCTGAACAAAATGGCAATCTCAAAATTTTGATTGGATGTGTTTGGGGAATGATGGGCGTGGGGGGCTAGCTGCCCTCCCATCATTTTCGACTATTAAAAAGGGCACTAGAACTTCCGATTTCCAATCGAATGAGCCCCCTTTGAAGTTTCAACGATGACCCCTTCCGTATGAAGTGCCTCTGGGAAAAAAAAACAATAATAATAAAACATTGGAGCCGTTAGGCCTTTACTATATGCAACGCTACAGCGTTGCCTCTGATATGCTCCTTCTAGACTAGGTTAAGTTAGGTTACGTATTTAATATATGCTATACTTAACCCCCCTACCTCCTAATGTGCAAATATATAGCCAAAATTTGCTTCTAAACTATTATATTTTCATCCTATTTTGTTTATTTCATTAGCATTAACCAAACTTGACTTCTTGCGTGGGTTGCAGCTAACTGACAAGTACCCCAATAATTTTTAGAAACATGTTTGTAAACTTTTAGTTATGCTACTGTCGACTGTTTTATATTTTGGGGCCCCATTAAGGACTTATATTGAAAACTTCAAATTTACCCATGTTTCCTTCTCAATAGCACGTAATCTAGACCTTGGTGCTGGTTAAGAAGACGGTAAACACGCGATAAGTGAAGTTTGGTTAATGCTAATGAAATAAAACAAATTACAATAAAAATATAATAGTTTAGAAACAAATTTCGGCTATATATTTGCGCATTAGGGGGTGGAGGTAAAGCATAGCATATATCAAATATGTAACTTAACCTAAGTATCTTTTTTTTTGGTACTCTTTCATTAGCTGGACTCTTTTTTATATCTCAAGCTCGAGACACGTTGAAAACCCGTTTTTCAACGGGATGATACAAGACTCCGCTGTTGTATAACGTGGTTTTAATTGCATATACGATATTTACTGAAATGTTGTTTTTTTTGGTTTTTTTGGGGGGAAGAGGTACCTAGGTTAGATTAGGTTAGGTTACGTATTTAATAAATACTTTGCTTTGCCATCAACCCCCCCCCCCCCCCTTAATGTGTAAATATATAGCCCAAATTTGTTTCTAAACTATTATATAGTCATCCTATTTTATTTTATTTCATTAGCATTAACCAAACTAGCACTATATAAAAGAGTCCAGCTAATGGATGGACTCTTTTATGGATGAGGTATAATTCACAAACAAATAGGCATGGCTGTAAAATACTGACTCAGTGTTGGGGTGCCGCAGATAAATCCAGAATATATGAAGGAGGAGATATGCTTGAGGTTTTCACAGAATTCAAAAGAAATTTTATCTATACACTCCAAAGAAGCGTTATGTACAGTAGCATTTACACTATCGGAAGGAAAAGTTTTACCAGCTCTTTGACACTAAAAAATGACAATAGTCACATAATTGACAACACTGTATTATATAGGCTTCCGAATGATTTGTTACATTTTTTCCCAGAGGAATGGTCTAAGGACCGTCTTGGTACTCGTTTTCTTGACTGTATACCAAACAATAAGCTCTGCGAAAAAAAAATAGTCCTATTCCACTTTTCTAGGGCTATAACGAAAGAAATGTTAAGATACCTAGGCTCCTTTTTACGAATGAAGGATGCAGTATTAGGGTTAAAATGGGCTATAATGAAATACATAATAGAAATACATAATGGGCTACAATTAGATATAACAATAGACTATAGAGAAAAGAGTTTAAGATGTCAAGGCTGCTTTTTCCGGATGAAGGATGCAGTATTAGGGTCATAATGGGCTATAATGATATATATATAATGGGTTATAATGAAATATAATAATGGGTTATAATGAAAGGAAAGTTAAGATTCGTCTCCAAATAGGGAGGGGAACAGGTCATAAGAAAGGATTTAAATGAAAGTCGAAGCTTCATGAAAAGGATATAAGGAGTTACTTGAAAAGTAATTCACTCATTACGTAAAGAGTGACTTTGAATATAATAGCATGGAATATATTGAATATATTAGCATATATATATATATATATATATATATATATATATATATATATATATATATATATATATATATATATATATATATATATATATATATAATATATATATATATATATATATATATATATATATATATAATATATATATATATATATATATATAATATATAGATATATATATATATATATATATATATATATATATATATATATATATATATATATATATATATATATATATATATATATATATATATATATATATATATAATATAGTTTCTTATTAATGCATCAAAAAAAGAATATATAGCTTATTTCTTCAGCATAGTTGTAAGACCCGATAACTATCTTCGGAGATAAAATGACCCCCTACATCCCCTGGGGAAAGGTTTTTAAGTTATAAAAATCGCCCTTTGTTTTATTTGTTATTGGAAGTAAGCATACATTTCTCGGGTGGGGAGGGGAGGACGAAATTTTCTGCTGGGAGAATTTTAAATATTTTCCAGGAGATGAAATTTTAAGAAGCAGTTTTACGCTGGGTGAATTTGCAAGCATTCATATACGAAATTTCTTTATATGTCTTGCCTTATCTTTGCCGATTTAATGTTACGCGTGGGGATGTTAAGGGTAATTGTCCAGGGTAAATCTTCGCCAGGATTGAATTGTCCACAAGATATTTCTATGGGGAGGGGTATTTTTTGTAGTGGAGAGCATGTTTTTTTTTTTGGGGGGGGGGAGTTTAATCCCCCCCCCATTCACTATATTCATTTATGTTATTTTTTACTTTGTTTCATGGCCTTATATTTGGCTTTAAAATACACTTATTTGTCTATCTATCTAATATGCAGAATAGTTGTACCAAACACATTTTGCATGCAGACCCGTTATGCTTATCCCCCCCCCCTAATATGCAAATCTATAGCACAAATTAATTTCTAAAGTAACGAAGAAACTAAAAAAAAAAACGGTGTGTTCTCGAATTTTACATAGCGTAAACTTGAGTGAGTGGCGCATATTACGCAAGTACCAAAATTCCATCCCCCTACGGAAATTAAAAAATTAAAACTCAAATAGAATTTTCAAATTCGGAAAGCCTTATTTTCCAAGTTTTTTTGGGGAGGGGGTATTTACAGTCGGGGGGGGGTGGGGGGGGGGGGGGGGGGGGGGGGTATTGTATGGGAGGGTATTTTCAGAGGAAGTATTTTCCGTGGGTTATTTTCCGCGGGGATGGGGGGGGGGGTATTTTCCAAGGGGGGTATAATCCACGGGGGTATTTTTCTAAGGGGGGATTTTCCGTTGGGGGGGGGGGGGTGATATTTTTCGGGAGGGGTATTTTCGGGGGGAGATATTTCCCCCTCCCCCGCTTCAATCAAATGAGCCCTCTCTGAAGTTTATAGGAGAATCCCTTCCTGTCCCCGGGCCCTGGGGGGTTTTGTCGACGCCAGGTTTTGTTACTTAACCTTTCAACTATTTTTAACAAAATAGTATTTTTAACCCTTGCATATAAAGCAGCTCTGGGGGAAAAATAATAAAAAATATTGAAGCTGTATAAGATTTATTCATTTATTTATGTTTGCACCGGTTATCTTTATGTTTGTAAGGTAGTAATTTTAATTTCTGTTCGTTCGGGGTTTTCGGCTTCTTCAATGAGGCGATACCCAAACTCTTGCTTGTAGTTATTTTATTCGATTCAAACTACGTTTAATAAATTGGCTGTCTCAAAATTTTGATTGGATGTGTTTGGGGAAAAGTTCGGCGTGAGAGGGGAGTTAGTTGCCCTCAAATCACTTCGACTGTTAAAAGGGTACTAGCCCTTTGAATTTCCAATTGAATGGGCCTTTTTTTGAAGTTTGTACGACACTGCATTCTATATAAACCTTACATGCCCCCAGGGTATAACTTAAAACCCTTGCCTTGAGCGTTGTGGGGGGAATGTCCTCCTCAAAAAACATATTTTCTATCTAAAAATCAACTACGCGGAACAAAATGGCTGTCCTCAAAGTTTTGATTGGATGTGTTTGGGGGAATGATGGGCATAGGGGGGCTAGTTGCCCTCCAATCACTTTCGACTATTACAAATGACACTAGCACTTTTGAACTTCGATTCGAATGACCCTTTTTCGAAGTTTCTACGACAACGCCTTCTATAAAAACCTTATATGCCCCCAGGGCATAACTTAAAACCCTTGCCCTAAGGGTTGTGGGCGATTGTCCTCCTAAAAAACATATTTTCTATCTGGAA
This sequence comes from Artemia sinica, assembly GCA_027921565.1. NCBI lineage: Eukaryota > Metazoa > Arthropoda > Branchiopoda > Anostraca > Artemiidae > Artemia > Artemia sinica. Next base: position 63,758,204 of record CM051260.1, on the reverse strand, counting down.
ATCAACAACGCTGAACAAAATGGCTATCTCAAAATTTTGATTAGATGTATTTGGGGTGAATGATTGGCTTGGCAGGGGGGGCTAGTTGCCCTCCAATCACTTTCGACCATTTAAAAAGGGCACTAACCCTTTGAATTTCTAATCGAATGAGCTTTTTTTGAAGATTATACGACAACACCTTCTATAAAAACCTTATATGCCCCCAGGGCATAACTTAAAACCCTTGCCCTGAGGTTTGTGGAAGATTGTCCTCCTCAAAAATAAATTTCTATTTGGAAATCAACTACGCTGAACACAATAGCTATCTCAAAATTTTGATTGGATATGTTTGGGGGATGATGGGGCGTGGGGGGGGGGGGTAGTTGCCATCCAATCACTTTCGACTATTAAAAAGGGCACTATCCTTTGAATTTGCAATCGAATGAGCCTTTTTTGAAGTTTTTACGACAATGCCTTCTATAAAAACCTTATATGCCCCAGGCACAACTTAAAAACCTTGCACTGAGGGTCGGGGGGAGTTCCTCTCAAAAATATACTCTTTCTATCTGAGAAATCAACTACGCTGAACAAATAGGCTATGGCGAAATTTTTTATTGGATCAGTGTTTGGGGAATGATGGGCGTGCGGGGGGGCTAGATAAATCCAATCACTTATCGACTATTAAAAAGGAGCACTAGCCATTGAGGTTTTCACAGAATCGAATAAGCCTGTTTTGAAGTCTATGCGACAAAGGAAGCCTTCTATACAAAACCTAATATACCACTAAGGCATAACTTAAAAACTTTTGCCCTGAGCTCTTGTGGGGGAGTTTCCTAAAAAATGAATATATCACATATCCGACAAAATCTACTACGCTGAACAAAATGGCAATCTCAAAATATTTGATTGGATGTGTTTGGGGGAATGATGGGCCGTCTTGGGCTAGCTGCCCTCCCATCATTTTACGAAATTAAAAAGGGCACTAAACTTCCGATTTCCACTTTCGAATGAGCCCCCTTAACGAAAGAAATGTTAAGAACGACGACCCCTTCCGTATGAAGTGCAGTCTGGGTTAAAACATGGGCCGTTAGGCATAATGAAACATTGCCTCTGATATGCTCCTTCTAGGACGAGGTAGTTAGGTTAACGTGTTAATATATGCTATACTTAACCCCCCCTACTATAGAAATTTACATTAATGGGCTACAATTAGATATGCAATAGACTATAATGAAAAAAAGTTTAAGATGTCCAAGGCTGCTTTTTACGGCATGAAGGATGCAGTACTTAGGGTCACCTCCTAATGGGCTATAATATATATATATAATTGGTTCTAAACTATTATATTTTCCAATTTTGTTTTATTTCATTAGCATTAACCAAAGTTGACTTCTTGCGTGGGTTGAGCTAACTGACAGTACCCCAATAATTTTTAAATGAAAGTAGAAACATGTTTGTAAACTTTTAGTTAGGCTACTGTCGACTGCTTTATATTTTGGGGCCCATTAAGGGACTTCTTATATTGACAAACTCAAATTTACCCATGTTTCCCTTCTCAATAGCACGTAATCTAGACCTTGGTGCTGTATAGAAGACGGTGCACGCGACTAAGTGAAGTTTGGTTAATGCTAATGAAACATAAAAGACATCTACAATAAAAATATAATGGTTTAGAAACAAATTTATATTTGCGCATGGGGGTGGAGGTTAAAGCCATATATCAGACATTAGGGGGTTTTACGTGCTCGCACGTAAAAAACCTCAACGGGATGATAGTCTAAAAATTAACCTAAAAAAAAAATGAAATAAAGCTATGTGACTTTGCATATTTTATTCAACTCATCGAGACAATTGATGCAGAAAAAGCATAGAGTTTGTTACTTACTTTGAACATTTTTTTTGCATGAATTTTTGAATTGGAATTTTTATTGGCATCCAAATGGGGAAGAGGTACCTAGAGTTAGATTAGGTTAGGTTACGATTTAATAATACTTTGCTTTGCCATAAACCCCCCCCCCTAATGTGTAAATATATAGCCCAAATTTGTTTCTAAAACTATTATATAGTCATCCTTATTTATTTGATTTCATTAGCATTAACCAAACTAGCACTATATCAAAAAGAGTCCAGCTAATGGATGACTTCTTGAAAAATTATGGATGAGGTATAATTGAGGCACAAATCAAATAAGGCATGCTGTAAAATACTGACTCAGTGTTGGGGTGCCGCAGATAAATCCAGGATATATGTAAGGAGGAAATATGCTTAGGTTTTCAGGAAATTTTCTACAAAGAAAGTCATTGAACTAAATACCAGCGCTTTGAACACTAAAAAAATGTACAACAGTCTACTTACTGTACAAATATTTTGTACATAGCCTTTACACTATCGAATGAAAGTTTTACCGTATTGTTATCCAAGAGTTGACTTCAATAAAGAAAAACACTGTACTTACTGAAATTTTTTTACATAATTTCTTGTCTTAAAACGCGTCTTGGTACTCGTTTTCTTGACTCGTATACCAAACAATAAAGCTGAAAAAAGTAGTCCTATTCCCACTTTCTAGGGCTATAACCGAAAGAAATGTTAAGATAAACCTAGGCTGCTTTTTACGGATGAAGGATGCAGTATTAGGGTTAAAATGCCAGCTAGTGTGAAATATATAAGAAATACATAATGGGCTACTTAATTAGATTTAACAATAGACTATAATGAAAAAAGTTTAAGATGTCAAGGCTGCTTTTTACGGATGAAGGATGCAGTTATTGGGTCATAATGGGCTATAATGATATATATATAAATTTCCGTTATAATGAATATAACAATGGGTTATAAGGAAAGGAAAGTGTTACTTTACTTGATTCGTCTCAAATAGGGAATGAACAGGGCCATAAAGAAAGGATTTAAATGTATATCCAAAAGTAGTAAGGAGTTACTGAAATTCAATTAGTTAAGACAGTTTGTTACTTACTTACAAAGAACTTCATGAAAGTATTTTCATAATTTCTTAAGTGAAATTTCCAGTAGTATCAAGAGTTATACTTCCGTACCCTGTATTAGAGAATTTTTTTTCATAACGTTTTTTGCTTGCCTGTATAGGACCATTTTTACACTGTGCTATTTAGGTCATTGACTTTACCAAGGCAATCCAGGACAGGTTTCTGGGCCTTACCAGAAAGTTTCTGGGCCAACCAGACAAGGTTACGTGCGCGCAAGTAACCTTTTTGTCTAAATTAACCTTAAAAAATGAAATAAAGCTATGTCGACTTACATATTTTTTCATAATTCAATATCCGTACAATGTGATGCAAGAAAAAGCAAGAGTTTGTTACTTACTTACTTACATTTTTTTTCATAATTTCTTGAATGAATTTCTGTATTGTGCATCCAAGATGGGGAATTCAGAAAGGAGTTTGTTACTTACTTGCGATTTTTTCATAATTGTTCTTGAATATCCAATCTGTATTGTGTATCCAAAGTTTAGTTTGATGTTAATCCTTACTTACTTTCGAAAAATTAAGAGAAACGATATTCAAATTTATTGAATGAAATTCAAAATTGAACGTTTGAAAAGATTAAGATATGTAAGAGGCCCAGAATCAATAAACATTTGCTCTGGAAAGGTGCCAAGGGACGTAAAGGCCGCAAATAAACAGGATGGTACGTAAAGGACCGAAAATAGCATAGGATGGAACATAAAGTCAATAAAGAGTTGTTTACTTACTTAGAAATATTTTCATAATTTCTTGAATGAAATTTCCGTATTGTGTATCCAAGAGTTGACTTCAAGAAAGAAATTGTTACTTACTGAGAATTTTTTCATAATTTCTTGAATTAAATTTCTACATCGTGTATCTAAGTCGTGAAAACAATAAAGAGTTTGTTACTTACTTAGAATTTTGTCATAATTTCTTGAACGAAATGTCTTTTTGTTTATCCAGAAGGTGAATTCAAGAAAGAATTTGCTACTTACTTACAACTTTTTCATAATTTCTTTTATGAAATTTCTGTATTGTGTATCCAAGAGGTGACTTCAAGAAAGAATTTGTTACTTTACTTACTTACAATTTTTTCATAGTTTCTTAAATTAAGTTTCTGCATTGTGTATCCAAGAGGTGACTTCAGGAAAGAGTTTGGTACTTGCTTATAATTTTTTTCATAATTTCTTAAATGAAATTTCTGCATTGTGTATCCAAGAGGTAACTTCAAGAAAGAGTTTGTTACTTACTTAGAATTTTGTCATAATTTCTTGAACGAAATGTCTTTTTGTTTATCCAGCAGGTGAATTCAAGAAATTGAATGAAATTTCCGTATTGTGTATCCAAGAGTTGACTTCAAGAAAGAAATTGTTACTTACTGAGAATTTTTCATAATTTCTTGAATTAAATTTCTACATTGTGTATCTAAGTCGTGAAAACAATAAAGAGTTTGTTACTTACTTAGAATTTGGTCATAATTTCTTGAACGAAATGTCTTTTTGTTTATCCAGCAGGTGAATTCAAGAAAGAATTTACTACTTACTTACAATTTTTTCATAATTTCTTTAATGAAATTTCTGTATTGTGTATCCAAGAGGTGACTTCAAGAAAGAATCTGTTACTTACTTACTTACAATTTTTTCATAGTTTCTTAAATGAAATTTCTGCATTGTGTATCCAAGAGGTGACTTCAGGAAAGAGTTTGTTACTTGCTTAGAATTTTTTCATAATTTCTGAAATGAAATATCCGCATTGTGTATCCAAGAGGTAACTTCAAGAAAGAGTATGTTTCTTACTTAGAATTTTCTTAATTTCTTGAACAAAATGTCTTTTTGTTTATCCAGCAGGTGAATTCAAGAAAGAATTTGCTACTTACTTACAATTTTTTCATAATTTCTTTAATGAAATTTCTGTATTGTGTATCCAAGAAGTGACTTAAAGAAAGAATTTGTTACTTACTTTCTTACTTACAATTTTTCATAGTTTTTTAAATGAAATTTCTGCATTGCGTATCCAAGAGGTAACTTCAAGAAAGAGTTTTTTGTTACTTACTTAGAATTTTGTCATAATTTCTTGAATGAAATGTCTTTTTATTTATCCAGGAGGCGAATTCAAGAAAGAATTTGATACTTACTTACAATTTTGGTGACAAAGTCGGATTAATCTCTGTTTGGTCATACCGGATCTGAAGCTTGATCTCAGCTGCCGCTGGGCCTAGAATTACATGGAGACTATGCATTAGCTTCTTTAAATATTCAAACAGCGAAGATATGTCGAGGAGGTATCATTAGCAATAACCTACTTCTAATGAAGCATATCAAGTCACCTGTTTACCGGGTACTAAATAACTACCATTTTTACTCCCCCTAGCATTATACAAACACCAACAAAAATCTAAAAAACCTAGGTCTGAAAACCCTAAACAGGTAATTAACTATTCTAATTCATGATTTCAGGCACGTAAAACCACAAAATACTAAAGTTAACTTCTCAAATAATAAACCCCAGGAGTCAAACATCCACGAAAATCTAAAAAACCTAGGTCTTAAAACCCTAAACAGCTTATTAAATATTCTAATTTATGATTTCAGGCACGTAAAACCACAAAATACTAAAGTTAACTTCTCAAATAATAAACCCCAGGAGTCAAACACACACGAAAACCTAAAAAACCTAGGTCTGAAAATCCCCAAACAGCCAATTAAATATTTTAATTCATGATTTCAGGCACGTCAAATACGAAATACTAAAGTTAACTTCTCAAATAATAAATCCCAGGAGCCTAACGCCCACGAAAATCTAAAAAACTAGGTCTGAAAACCCAAACAGCTAAATAACTATTCTAATTAATGATTTCAGGCACGTAAAACCACAAAATAATAAAGTTAACATCTCAAATAATAAACCCCCAGAGTCAAACACACACGAAAATCTAAAAAACCTAGGTCTGAAAATCCCCAAACAGCCAATTAAATATTCTAATTCATGATTTCAGGCAAGTCAAACTATGAAATACTGAAGTAAACTTCTCAAATAATAAATCACAGGAACCTAACAACCACGAAAATCTAAAAAAAACGCAGGTCTGAAAACCCAACTTGGACTTGCAAACACCAACCCGGACATGCAAACAAAAAGAATCAGACATGTAAACAGAGAAAGACAGGCACTTTAGACATTCAAACCAACAAAGACAAATTCTTCAACTTGCAAACATCAGCCCAGGCCTTCCCCTTGAGGTAGATCCCGTTTATTTTCGATTCTGAGTATTTTTGGTTTTCCTCCAAAATTAAACCCCCCCCCCTCCCCTGCCTTCAGAAATAGGGGAACAAAGGGCCTCTGAGCCTTCCCCTTGAGGTTGATTCCCGTTTATTTTCGATTCTGAGCATTTTTGGTTTTTCCCTCCAAAATTGACCCCCTCCCTCTCCTGCCTTTCAGAAATGGAGGAACGAAGGGCCTCTGAGCCTTCCCCTTGATGCAGATCTCGTTTATTTTCGATTCTGAGTATTTTTGGTTTTCCCTCTAAAATTGACCTCCCCCCTCCCCTGCCCTCAGAAATGGGGGAACGAAGGGCCTCTGAGCCTTCCCCTTGAGGCAGATCTCATTTATTTTTGATTCTGAGTATTTTTGGTTTTCCCTCCAAAATTGACAAATCCTACACTCCAATTTGCAATTCTCATTACCCCTTTTTAAATGTCAATCAAATAATTCTGATTATAGTGTCCAATTTTTTAATAACAAGAAAAACTGTCTGCTTTTCAAAATGTTCGTATTTGGAACTTATGTCAGTTGAATAAAACAACAGAGTCCTTTGGAAATGGGGGAACGAAGGACCTCTGAGCCTTCCCCTTGAGGCAGATCCCATTTATTTTCGATTCTGAGTATTTTTGGTTTTTTCCCTCCAAAATTAAACCCCCCCTCCTTCCCTGCCCTCAGAAATGGGGGGAACGAAGGGCCTCTAAGCCTTCCCCTTGAGACATATCTCATTTATTTTCGATTCTGAGTATTTTTGATTTTCCCTCCAAAATTGACAAATCCTACACTCCAATTGCAAATCTCATTACCCCTTTTTAAATGTCAATCAAATAATTCTGATTATGGTGTCCAATTTTTTAATAACAAAAAAAAACCTGTCTGCTTTTCAAAATGTTCGTATTTGGAACTCTGTCAGTTAACACTAAGAAGTGAATTGGTAATCCCCTAGCAATAACAAAAGGCTTAGCAGTGATTATATGTCATTTTTCGACCCATTGTCGGTCGCAAATTGAGTTAGCTTAATGCAAATGAGATATCATTTTGATATCTCTAATAGTGTATGCGATACTGGGGCGAGATCTCAGATACCTTTAAGCTACAGGCTATTAACCGGATTCCATAGCTTCAATATTCTCTTTGAAAAGGTGTAGAGCTTCTATAGTCTAGAATAGTGACATATTTCACCTTATCGACCCTCAAATTCCATTTAGGTAGCCGTATATGGTGTACCCACAGTATTTCCATACACCTATTAGCCAAGAAACCTGTCTGGTGGCCCAGAAACTTGTCTGGTTGGTTCAGAAACTTGTCTGGTTGGCCCAGAAACTTGTCTGGTTGGCCCAGAAACTTGTCTGGTTGGCCCAGAAACTTGTTTGGTTGGCCCAGAACCCTTTCTGGTGGCCTTGGTAAGTCAATCACCTAAATAGCACAGTGCAAATAACATGGTCCTATACAGGCAAGCAAATAACGTTGAAATTGCTATACAGGGTACGGAAGTATAACCTTGATACTACTACTGACTTTGAAAATAATAGCATGGTATATATTGAATATTATATATATATATATATATATTATATATTATATTTATATATATAGATATATATATATATATATATATATATATATATATATATATATATATAGATATATATATATATATATATTATATATATATATATATATATATATATATATATATTATATATATATATATATATATATATATATATATATGTATATATATATATATATATATATATATATATATATATATATATTATATTATATATATATAATATATCATATAATATATATATATATATATAGTTTCCTATAATGCATCAAAAAAAGAATATATAGCTTATTTCAGCATAGTTGTAAGACCCGATAACTATCTTCGGAGATAAAATGACCCCCTACATCCCCTGGGGAAAGGTTTTTAAGTTATAAAAATCGCCCTTTGTTTTATTGTTATTGGGAAGTATGCATACATTTTTCGGGTGGGGAGGGGAGGACGAATTTTCTGCTGGGAGAATTATAAATATTTTCCAGGAGATGAAATTTTAAGAAGCAGTTTTACGCTGGGTGAATTTGCAAGCATTCATATGCGAAATTTCTTTATATGTCTTGCCTTCTCTTTGCCGATTTAATGTTACGCGTGGGAATGTTAAGGGTAATTGTCCAGGTTAAATCTTCGCCAGGATTGAATTGTCCACAAGATATTTCTATGGGCAGGGGTATTTTTCGTAGTGGACGGCATGTTTTTTTTTTGGGGGGGGGGTTGTGTTTAATCCCCCCCATTCACTATATTCATTTATGTTATTTTACTTTGTTCATGGCCGTATATTTGGCTTTAAAATACACTTATTTGTCTATCTATCTAATATGCAGAATAGTTGTACCAAACACATTTTGCAGGCAGACCCGTTATGCTTACCCCCCCCCCCCCTAATATTCAAATCTATAGCACAAATTAATATCTAAAGTAACGAAGAAAAAACTAAAAAAAAACGGTGTGTTTCTCGAATTTTACATAGCGTAAACTTGAGTGAGTGGCGTATAATACGCATGTACCAAAATTCCATCCCCATACGGAAATTAAAAAATTAAAACTCAAACAGAATTTTCAAATTCGGAAAGCATTATTTTCCACGTTTTTTTGGGGAGGGTGTATTTACAGTCGGGAGGGGGGGGGTATTGTACGGGAGGGTATTTTCAGAGGAAGTATTTTCCGTGGGCTATTTTCCGCGGGGATGGGGGGGGGTATTTTCCAGGGGGGGGGGGGGGGGTATAATCCACGGGGATATTTTCCTAAGGGGGGGGGGATTTTCCGTTGGGGGGGATATTTTAAGGGAGAGGTATTTTCGGGGGAGGTATTTTCCCCTCCCCCGCTTCAATCAAATGAGCCCTCTCTGAAGTTTATACGAGAATCCCTTCCTGTCCCCGGGCCCTGGGGGGTTTTGTCGACGCCAGTTTTGTTACTTAACCTTTCAACTATTTTTAAAAAAAAAGTATTTTTAACCCTTGCATATAAAGCAGCTCTGGGGGGAAAATGATAAAAAATATTGAAGCTATATAAGATTTATTCATTTATTTATGTTTGCACCGGTTATTCTTATGTTTGTAAGGTAGTAATTTTAATTTCTGTTCGTTCGGGGTTTTCGGCTTCTTCAGTGAGGCGATATCCAAACTCTTGCTTGTAGTTATTTTATTCGATTCAAACTACGTTTAATAAATTGGCTGTCTCAAAATTTTGATTGGATGTGTTTGGGGAAAAGTTCGGCGTGAGAGGGGAGTTAGTTGCCCTCAAATCACTTTCGACTGTTAAAAGGGTACTAGCCCTTTGAATTTCCAATTGAATGGGCCTTTTTGAAGTTTGTACGACACCGCCTTCTATATAAACCTTACATGCCCCCAGGGTATAACTTAAAACCCTTGCCTTGAGCGTTGTGGGGGAATGTCCTCCTCAAAAACATATTTTCTATGTAAAAATCAACTACGCGGAACAAAATGGCTGTCTCAAAATTTTGATTGGATGTGGTTGGGGGAATGATGGGCATAGGGTGGGGCTAGTTGCCCTCCAATCACTTTCGACTATTACAAATGACACTAGCCCTTTGAACTTCCAATCGAATGACTCTTTTTTTGAAGTTTCTACGACAACGCCTTCTATAAAAACTTATATGCCCCCAGGGCATAACTTAAAACCCTTGCCCTAAGGGTTGTGGGGGAGTGTCCTCAAAAAAAACAAATTTTCTATCTGGAAATCAACTACACTGAAACAAAATGGCTATCTCAAAATTTGATTGGATAAAGAAAGAAAAACGAGCAAAAAATGGGGTTTTTATAGACCAAATGAAGATACTGAAAAAACAAAGTGAATGTTTCGAGAGGACAAACGCCTCTCTTCTTCAGCGCGAAACGAAGTTTCGATAACGGATACTAGCGAGTTGTTCGCTAGTATCCGTCGATGGTAGTTCATATTTTTTTTTGGATTTTGTGCAAATCGCAGATATTGGCGAATAACTCGCTTTTATGGTTGTTAGGTAGTTGGTTTTAATTCTTTTAATTTTTGGCTTTTATTGATACATCATTTCGTTTTGTGCTGAAGAAGAGAGGCGTTTGTCCCCTCGAAATATTCGCTTTGTTTTTTCAGTATCTTCATTTGGCCTATAAAAACCCCATTTTTGCTCGTTTTTCTTTCTTTATGTGATGTCAGGCCAATGTGGTTTAAAAAAATTATCTTTGATTGGATGTGTTTGAGGGAATGATTGGCTTGGCAGGGGGGGGGGGGGCTAGTTGCCCTCCAATCACTTTCGACTATTAAAAAGGGCACTAACCCTTTGAATTTCTAATCGAATGAGCTTTTTTGAAGTTTCCACGACAACACCTTCTATAAAAACCTTATATGCCCCCAGGGCATAACTTAAAAACCCTTGCCCGGAGGGTTGTGGAAGATTGTCCTCCTCAAAAATAAATTTCTATTTGGGAATCAACTACGCTGAACACTAGCTATCTCAAAATTTTGATTGGATATGTTTGGGGAATGATGAGCGTGGGGGGGGTTAGTTGCCCTCCAATCCCTTCGACTATTAAAAAGGGCACTATCCCTTTGAATTTGCAATCGAATGAGCCTTTTTTTAGTTTTTACGACAATGCCTTCTATAAAAACCTTATATGCCCCCAGGGCACAACTTAAAAACCCTTGCCCTGAGGGTCGGGGGGAGTGTCCTCCTCAAAAACATGTTTTCTATCTGGAAATCAACTACGCTGAACAAAATGGCTATCTCAAAATTTTTATTGGATGTGTTTGGGGAAATGATGGGCGTGCGGGGGGGGGGGCTATTTTCCCTCCAATCACTTTCGACTATTAAAAAGGGCACTAGCCATTTGAATTTCCAATCGAATAAGCCTGTTTTGAAGTTTCTGCGACAACGCCTTCTATAAAAACCTAATATGCCCTAAGGCATAACTTAAAACTCTTGCCCTGAGGCTTGTGGGGGAGTGTCCTACTCAAAAAAATATATTTTCTCTCTGGAAATCTACTACGCTGAACAAAATAGCAATCTCAAAATTTTGATTGGATGTGTTTGGGGGAATGATGGGCGTGGGGGGCTAGCTGCCCTTCAATCATTTTCGACTATTAAAAAGGACACTAGAACTTCCGATTTCCAATCGAATGAGCCCCCTTTGAAGTTTCTACGACGACCCCTTCCGTATGAAGTGCCTCTGGAAAAAAAACAATAATAATAAAACATTGGAGCCGTTTGGCCTTTACTATAGGTAACGCTACAGCGTTGCCTCTGATATGCTCCTTCTAGACTAGGTTAAGTTAGGTTACGTATTTAATATATGCTATACTTTACCCCCCCACCCTCCTAATGTGCAAATATATAGCCCAATTTGCTTCTAAACTATTATATTTTCATCCTATTTTGTTTTATTTCATTAGCATTAACCAAACTTGACTTCTCGCGTGGGTTGCAGCTAACTGACAAGTACCCCAATAATTTTTAGAAACATGTTTGTAAACTTTTAGTTAGGCTACTGTCGACTGTTTTATATTTTGGGGCCCCATTAAAGGACTTATATTGAAAACTTCAAATTTACCCATGTTTCCTTCTCAAAGCAGGTAATCTAGACCTTAGTGCTGGTTAAGAAGACGGTAAACACGCGATAAGTGAAGTTTGGTTAATGCTAATGAAATAAAACAAACTAGAATGAAAATATAATAGTTTAGAAACAAATTTTGGCTATATATTTGCGCATTAGGGGGTGGAGGTAAAGCATAGCATATATCAAATATGTAACTTAACCTAAGTATAAAAGATAAAAGATAAAAGAATCAAATAAAAGAATTTTTCCTGACAAGAAGATTACTGTCAAGCATATCTCCTCCTTCATATATTCTGGATTTATCTGCCGCACCCCAACACTGAGTCAGTATTTTTACAGCCATGCCTATTTGTTTGTGAATTATACCTCATTCATGCTGGTTTTTAGAAGATTTCATGGTACTGTCAAAATTTTAACTAATGGAAGGACAGATGTGGCCCTAAAGAGGGGAGAGGGAAAATACCCATGGATCCACGTCTAAATTGGCCCTGCAAAACATTGTTTTGGTAATACCAGGTTATTTTAAAGATACTCCGTGTCTATGATATGAAAGGTGTTGTATTTTTTTCAGAATCGTTTCCCATTTACAAGGTCTTGCTACTTCAGATTTTAAAAACCATTTCCGACATATATACCGATTACCACGAAATCTCTGAATTATTTATGTATGTATATATATATATATATATATATATATATATATATATTATATATATATATATATATATATATATATATATATATATATATATATATATATATATATATATATATATATATATATATATATATATATATATATATATATATATATATATATATATATATATATATATATATATATATATATATATATATATACCATACCATATATATAAAAACCATTTCCGACATATATGCCGATTACCACGAAATCTCTGAATTATTTATATATGTATATATATATATATATATATATATATATATATATATATATATATATATATATATATATATATATATATATATACATATATATATATATATATATATATATATATATATATATATATATATATATATATATATATATATATATATATATATATATATATATATATATATATATATATATATATATATATATATATATATATATATATATATATATATATATTATATATATATATATATATATATATATATATATATATATATATATATATAATATATATATATATATATATATATATATATATATATATATATATATATATATATATATATATATATATATATATATATATATATATATATATAACTATTAGTTACATCTTTTATCTTAAGTTTGCCTCTGAGTAATCCCAATGTGGCACTAGTATTACTGAATTTACAAAAAGACATAACATACATGTTTGTATCCAGCGGGGTTACACTATTCAACCCCCCCCCCCCCCCCCCGCTCCAATTCTTTTTACCCTTGCAGAAGCAACAAATAAACATGTAAAGAAATTTTATAGGCACTGAAACCTTGATAATCGCTAAAAAAAAAAAATTTACCCCCCTCCCATCTTCCCAATTTCTCCTAAACTATTTTTCGCTAAATGGTCTCATCTTATTTAGCCAAAATAAGATGAATTTTAATACGTAATGTAATGAAACGGGTAAAGGGACTTAAGAAAAGGTACTGGACTGCTAGTACTAGCATTCCACTTAGTGGCCAGGTGCGGATCGAAGATTTTATTCGTTGGACAGATTCGTATACATTTAAGTGCTAAGTGCAAAAATGTAAACTGAACCAGAGTCGGTAGAGGCGGCTACCTTATGGATCTACCACTGTTTGAATAACTATAAAAATCGTGTGCAGCGTTGAGTCCCACACTCTTATCAGTGCTGGGGCAGGTATGTCACACATTGGCCGGCGTTTACCCCCTGTAAAATACCCTCCCCCCGGGGGAAATATCCCCGCGAAAAATTCCCCCCCCCCAAAAAAAAAAACTCCCCGTGCAAAATAAGGCTTTCCAAATTTGAGAATTTTATTTGAGTTTTATTTTTATTTGAGTTTTTCTATAGTTTTAGTCCGTTTTTTTATAGTTGAAGTCAGAAAAATAATTTTTTCTAGGAATATGGCACTAAAAAATTACAGAAGAATAGCGAGGTATCTGGAAAGTTTGTTAACTTAAAAAAAAAAGAAACATCCTAGTATAAAGTAAATGTAAACGTTTCATTAAGTGTTTTTGAACAAACATCAGTGCCGAGCCGAAAGCATTACGGTTTCTGCCAAAGTGAAATTTATGCAACCTGGGAATAAATAAGCCAAATCGTTGGGTCAAGCATGTCGGACTAACACTAGGGTATTTGCATCTGTTAGGAAGCGACTATTTCAAATGCAAGATAATGTAGGTCACTAGAATTGCTGCAATCAGGATGTAATACACTAACTGAGATATTTCATAGCTCACTCGGGAATCCCTTCCTCCGACCCCCCCCACCATAAAAAATCCCTCCTGAAAATCTCTGTAGACTTCCCAATAATCAATACTATATGTGAAAAATAGGCAAAGTTCATGACTTGCAGCCCTTCCCCCGGGAATTGTAGGGAATTCTATTTAATAGGCACGTCACTTTTTCCCAAAATCGTCCAATCAAAATTTTGAGATAGCTTATTTCTTCAGTATAGTTGAAAGACCCAATAACTATCTTCCGAGATAAAATGACCCCCTACATCCCCTGGGGAAAGGTTTTAAGTTATAAAAATCGCCCTTGTTTTATTTGTTTTTGGGTAGTATGCATACATTTTTCGGGTGGAGAGGGGAGGACGAATTTTCTGCTTGGAGAATTTTAAAATATTTTCTGCTGGGAGAATTTTAAATATTTTCCAGGAGAAGAAATTTTAAGAAGCAATTATACTCTGGGTGAATTTGCAAGCATTCATATATGAAATTTCTTTATATGTCTTGCTTTCTCTTTGCCGATTTAATGTTACGCGTGGGGATGTTAAGGGTAATTGTCCAGGGTAAATCTTCGCCAGGATTGAATTGTCCACAAGATATTTCTATGGGGAGGGGTATTTTTCGTGGGGGGGGGGTCATTTTTTGGGGGGAGGGGGGGTAAATAATACCCCCCTGCATATCTATGTATGCATATCTAATGTGCAATGCGCAATGCAGCATATGCAAATCTAATGTCCAATGCTGCATATGCGCTATAGATTTGCATATCTAATGTCCAAATCTATAGCGCAAATTTATTTCTAAAGTAACGAAGTAACTAACAAAAAAAACCGACGGTTTCTCGAATTTTACACAGCGTAAACTTGAGTGAGTGGTGCATAATACACATGTACCAAAATTCCATCCCCTACAGAAATTAAAAAAATTGGGAGGGCATTTTTTGGGGGATTAAACACCCCACCCCCAATTCACTGTATTCATTTATGTCATTTTGCTGTGTCCATGGCCGTATATTTGGCTTCAGAATACACTTATTTGTCTATTTATCTAATTTATTTGAAAAAAACTACGTTTTCTAAAGAGTTAAAGAGGCTGAGTTACAAGGTCGAACCTTAAAACGTACAGGGATTAGGAGGCACAGTTGGGGGGCTACCGCCCCCCAAACCCCCGCTTTCGCAGCCTTTAAATATAAAAAATTTCTTTAAACTGAAAGTAAGGAGCGACATTAAAACTTAAAACGAACAGAAATTATTCCGTATATGAAAGAGGCTGTGCCCTCCTCAACGCCTCGCTCTTTACGCTAAAGTTTGACTTTCTCACAACTCTTTTTTTAAACAATAAAAACATTAGCGTAAAGAGCGAGGCGTTGAGGAGGGCACAGCCTCTTTCATATACGGAATAATTTCTGTTCGTTTTAAGTTTTAATGTCGCTCCTTACTTTCAGTTTAAAGAAATTTTTTTATATTTAAAGGCTGCGAAAGCGGGGGGTTTGGGGGGTGGTAGCCCCCCAACTGCGCCTCCTAATCCCTGTACGTTTTGAGGTTCGACCTTGTAACTCAGCCTCTTTAACTCTTTAGAAAACGTAGTTTTTTTCAAATAATTTCTGCACGTTTTTGTACAGTTTATTACTTATTATTGCTTGACTAACTGTTAGCTGATCATGTCAGGAGTTAAAGTTGGGGGGCTGCCGCCCCCCAAACCCCCGATCTTGAACATTCTTGTGTTAAGGCTTTTAATTCCTGAATACTCAAATCACGTCGTTCAGGGTGCCTCCTAATCCCTGTACGTTTTAAGGTTCGAACTTGTGACTCAGCCTCTTTAACAGCCCTCCAACTGTGCCTCCTAATCCCTGTACGTTTTAAAGGTCGACCTTGTAACTCAGCCTCTTTAACTCTTTAGAAAACGTAATTTTTTTCAAATAATTTAAAAAAGAAACTGAGTTTCTTTTTAAAGTTTAAATTCAGTATATAAAAAATTTGCTCTGATGGTGAATCGAACCCGAGTTTTCCACCTGACAGTCTGGAGTATCAACCGCTGGACTATACAGACACAATAATAAATGTCTTTTAGTAAATCGAAGCTATTTTCGACGCAAGCAAATTCCCAAAAAACTTGATATTTGGTTTTTGGGAAACAAGGAAAGAGTGATCAGATTGAGCTGAAATTTCGAGGATAAGCTTCCAGGCCCCAAGAAAGCTTATCCTCTAAATTTCAGCCCGATCAGACAACGTTAAAGGGGGGTTGTGGTGGGAAAAATTAACATGGGCTAATATAGGAAAACGAGGTTTTTCGTAAATGTAAATTCGGGGGATAATTTTTTCGGTCTGAAAATATCAAAAGGCCCTAACAGGTCGAATTCTGCTTCGAATGAGTCCTCATTCAACCGGATCCGTTGCCAACTGTGGCCTGTAGGCGTGGCTAAAAAAAAAAGAAATGATGATGATGAATTTTAAGTGGCTATATTTGGTTTTTTGAAAACAGGGAAGGAGTGATCGGATTGAGCTGAAATTTCGAGGATAAGCTCCCGGACCCTAGGAAAGCTTAACCTCTAAATTTCAGCCCAATCGGACAACGTTAAAGGGGGGCTGTGGTGGGAGGGTCCAAACTTCCGGCCCAGTTTACCCCATGAAGATAAAGTCGGAGGAGGATGAAATTTTGCAAGTTTCTTAGTTTAAGCTTGGGCTACAAAATGCGATTACCGCCGTCTCTCTGCGACCTCTAGGACCTGAAATCGCTTAACATTGTGGTGGGTCGCCTCTTTATAGAGGCACAAGTGTGCCTCCTTGATATAGAAAATTGTACCAAACAAATTTTGCATGCAGACCCGTTAGGCTTACCACCCCCTTTTAATATGCAAATCTATGGCACAAATTAATTTCTAAAGTAACGAAAAAAAAACGGTGTGTTCTCGAATTTTACACAGCGTAAACTTGAGTGAGTGGCGCATAATACGCAAGTACCAAAATTCCGTCCCCCTACGGTAATTTAAAAAAAAATAAAACTCAAATAAAACTCTTAAATTCGGAAAGCCTTATTTTCCACGTTTTTGTTGTTTTTTAAGGGGGGGGGGGGGTATTTACAGTGGAGGAGGGGGGGGGGGGGGGGTATTGTACGGGAGTGTATTTTCAGGGGAAGTATTTTCCCTGGGGGTTATTTTCCGCGGGGATGGGGGGAGGGGTATTTTCAGAAGGGATGGTATTATCCGGGGGGGGTATAATCCACGGGGGGTATTTTCCGTGGGGGGGATATTTTTTCGGGAGGGGTATTTTCGGGGGGGGGGGGTTATTTTCCGCGAGGGGTGGTATTTTCCGGGGGGGGGGGGTATTTGCCTAAAAACATGTTGCACATGGCCTAATACTAGATCCAGAAAATAACATTCACCCAGAGCCCCATTCCCAACTAAGACTATCTTTGAGAGGCAGCACTTAGCCAGGATATTTACTAAGGCATAGACACCAGCAGTGTCTATTTCATGAATTTCCCCAGAAATGTTAGGATTTTATCCCCTCTCCCTATTTTTACTACAAGCTCAAAGTAGTGTGCGGTTTTTTTTTTACACTCGGGTCTTTTCTAGAATTCCTACAAAATTTTTTTTTTCTTACTTTCTTTTTATCAACTGAATTTTACGTGTGGATATGTTAAGGTTAATTTTAAGTGGTAAATTTCTCCGATATTGAATTGTCTAGATTATATTTCTGTGGAGTGGGGGGGGGGGGGGGTTCCGTGGAGATGGAGCCAGATTTACCGACATTGTTTAAAAACATATCAGAAATTATATATAAAAAAACAATATTTTTCGACTCAAAGTAAAGAGCAGCATTAAAACTGAAAACAAAAAGAAATTATCATGTATATGAAGGGGTAGCCCCCTCCTCAGAACTTCACCCTTTACGCTAAATTTTGAACTTTGTTATGATTCTTTAATAACGATTCTTGAAATTCAAAGGTCGTTTAATTAGAACAATAAGAATCTTTTTTAAAAGTACCAAAAACTTTAAGTAGTAGTGACCCAATTGATGCGGGACGAGCAGCGGCACGAAAATGCATTACCACGGGCAGGTATCTAGTACTACAGACGGTAAATGTCTTACCAGACGGGTTTCTAAGGTTAACAGCCTAGCTGGTTAACAGCCAAGCTTTCGGCTATTATTATTAAACGGAAGGTTTTATGATAGCATATGGCATTAGATACCAAAAAGTTGTATCATTTGCGTAAATATAACTCAATTTGCGAGAAAGATATTCCATGCGCATAACTCTGCTCTGAATTATCTTAATTGCAGATTGAATAATAAGGGTAAAACAGAGCTCGATAAAATTTTTAATTTGATTGTATGAATGTAGTAAAATGGGTTAAACTGCTTACCAGTTAAGATAAGCCCGAAGGGGATGCTAACTCTTACGCAATTTAATATAAATTTGGAATAATATCAATGGTATCAATCAATGGAAAACAATTACTGCCACCCTAGCTGGTTAACAGCCGAGCTTTCGGCTAATAGCATTCAACGGAAGGTTTAATGATTGCATATGGTATTAGATTTCAAAAAGTTGTATCATTTGCGTAAAAATAACTCAATTTGCAGAAAAGATATTCCATTTGAATAATTTCTCTCTGAATTATCTTAATTGGCGATTGAATTTTAGGGGTAAAACAGAGCTCGATAACATTTTTAATTGGATTGTATGAAGATGGTAAAAAGGGTTAAACTGCTTACCAGTTAAGGTAAGACCGAAGGGAAATGCTAACTCTTACGTAATTTAATATAAATTTGGAATAACATCATTGGTGTCAATCTACGAAAACGGTTATTTTAATTTGATTGCATGAAAGTAGTAAAAGGGTTAAACTGCTTACCAGTTAAGATAAGCCCAAAAGGGGTGGTAACTCTTGGGCAATTTATTATAAATTTGGAATAACATCGTTGGCATCAATCAATGGAAATGGTTAACGATGACAAGGTGATCATGGGACTTGACTTAGCTTTACTTCTTCGCTGTGTTTTGTATAATACACAAATACCAGTTGAGCAGTGTTGCCAATATAAAAATATGGTTTAGCATTAGGGCATGCTAAAAAGTTGAAACTAATAAAGTTGTAGATGCCAAGAAAAAGAATTGTAAAATAGAAATTCAGCAAAATCCTTAGAAATCCTTAGAAGTAAACTAGTGAGATTATTATGGATTTGAACCATCAAAGACCGCAACCAATTTTTTCAACTTTTTATTCTTACATGTCCTAGAATGACATTAAACATACTTAAAAAATAAAATTTTGCATTTATTATTTTCCAAATTCAAAAAAATTTCCACTTTAATTCTAAGTTTTCTCAACGAAATAAAGAAAAGTTCAAGTACCCTTCTGACTTTTCTCAATGATAAGACATAAGTTACAGATAAATTCTAATTTTTTACAATGAAAATAAAAAGGTCCCACTTCAGTTCTGATTTTTCTCAAAGAGGTGGAAAAAAATTTAAAGTTTCTGTTCTAAATATCTCGTAAAAGATAGAAAAAAGTTATACTTTTATTGCGAATATTCACCATGAAGATAAAGAGGTCCACTTTATTTCTGAGTTTTCTCAAAGAAGTGTAAAAATGTTCAAGCTCTCTTATGAAGATAAAAAGTCCACTTTAATTCTAAGTTTTTTTAATAAAATGAAGAAAAGTTCAAGTTCTCTTCAGAATTTTCTCAAATAAAAAAATAAGTTACAGATCAATTCTAATTTTTTCCAATGAATATAAAAAGGTACAACTTCAGTACTTTTTTCTCAAAGAGATGAACAAATTACCAAAAAGTTGTATCATTTGTGTAAAATTAACTCAATTTGTGAAAAAGATATTCCATTGGCATAACTCTGCTCTGAATGATCTTAATTGGTGACTGAATAATAAGAGTGAAACAGAGCTCGATAAAAATTTTAATTTGATTGTATGAAAGTAGTAAAAGGGTTAAACTGCTTACCAGTTAAGATAAGCCCAAAAGGGGTGGTAACTCTTGGGCAATTTATTATAAATTTGGAATAACATCGTTGGCATCAATCAATGGAAATGGTTAACGATGACAAGGTGATCATGGGACTTGACTTAGCTTTACTTCTTTGCTGTGTTTTGTATAATACACAAATACCAGTTGAGCAGTGTTGCCAATATAAAATATGGTTTAGCATTAGGGCATGCTAAAAAAGTTGAAATTAATAAAGTTGTAGATGCCAAGAAAAAGAATTTTAAAATAGAAATTCAGCAAAATCCTTAGAAATCCTTAGAAGTAAACTAGTGAGATTATTATGGATTTGAACCATCAAAGACCGCAACCAATTTTTTCAACTTTTTATTCTTACATGTCCTAGAATGACATTAAAAACACATACTTAAAAAATAAAATTTTGCATTTATTATTTTCCAAATTCAAAAAATTTCCACTTTAATTTCTAAGTTTTCTCAACGAAATAAAAAAAAGTTCAAGTACCCTTCTGAATTTTCTCAATGATAAGACATAAGTTACAGATAAATTCTAATTTTTTACAATGAAAATAAAAAGGTCCCACTTTAGTTCTGATTTTTCTCAAAGAGGTGGAAAAAAATTTAAAGTTCTGTTCTAAATATTTCGTAAAAGATAGAAAAAAGTTATACTTTTATTGCGAATATTCACCATGAAGATAAAGAGGTCCACTTTAATTCTGAGTTTTCTCAAAGAAGTGTAAAAATGTTCAAGTTCTCTTATGAAGATAAAAAGTTCCACTTTAATTCTAAGTTTTTTCAATAAAATGAAGAAAAGTTCAAGCTCTCTTCAGAATTTTCTCAAACAAAAAATAAGTTACAGATCAATTCTAATTTTTTCCAATGAACATAAAAAGGTTCCACTTCAGTTCTTTTTTTTCTCAAAGAGATGAACAAATTTAAAGTTCAGTTCTAAATTCCTTGTTAAAGAAAAAAAAATTATACTTTGATTGTGTATGTTCGCCATGAAGATAAAGAGTTGCACTTTAATTCTGAGTTTTTTTAAAGAAGTGACGAAAAGTTCAAGTTCTCTTCTGAAAATTTCAAAATGAAAAAAAAATACACTTCAATTCTAATTTTTCTCCAAAGAAAATAAAAATAAATAAAAAAAAGTTCCACTTCAGTTCCTAGTTTTCTCAAAGACATAAAAAATTTAAAGCTCTGTTCTAAATTGTTCTGTTGAAGAAAGAAAAAAGTCATACTTTGATTGTGAATATCCTCCATCAAGATAAAAAGCTCCACTTTAATTCTGAGTTTTCGCAATAAAGTGAAGAAAAGTTCAAGTTCTCTTCTGAATTTTCTCAAAGAAAATAATTTGCAGATCAATTGTAATTTTTTCTAATGAAAATAAAAAGGCTCCACTTCAGTTCTATTTTTTCTCAAAGAGACGAAAAAAAATTAAAGCTCTTTTCTAGATTTCTCGTTAAAGATAAAAAAAAATTATACATTGTTTTGAATATTCGCCATGAAGATAAAGAGTTCCACTTTAATTCTGAGTTTTCTCAAAGAAGTGAAGAAAAGTTCCAAGTTCTCTTCTGAATTTTCTCAAGGAAAAGAAAAAAGTTACAGTTCAATTCTAATTTACACTAAAGAAAGTAAAAAAAAAAATTTCCACCTCAGTTCTTAATTGTCTCAAAGATATAAAAAAAAGTTTTACTTTAGTTCTGAATTTTTGAGACATGAAAAAAAATTTAAAAGTTCTGTTCCAAATTTCTCCATAGAAGGCAAAAAAGAACTTACAGTTGAATTCTGAATATTCTCCACAAAGATATAAAAAGTTCCACTTTAATCCTGCGTTTTTTTCAAAGAAGTGAATAAAAGTTCTCTTCTGAATTTTCTCAAAGAAAAAAAGTTACAGATCAATTCTAATTTTTTCCAAAGAAAAATAAAAGAATTCCAGTTCAGTTCTGAATTTTCTCAAAGGCATGAAAAAATTTAAAGTTCTGTTCTAAATTTTTCGTAGAAGATTGAAAAAAGTTATTCTTTATTCTGAATATCCTCCATCAAGATAAAAAGTTCCACTTTAATTCTGAGTTTTCTCAATAAATTGAAAAAAAGTTCAAGTTCTCTTCCGAATTATCTCAAAGAAAAAAATAAGTACGATTCAATTCTAATTTTTCCCAATGAAAATAAAATGGTTCTACTTCAGTTCTCTGTTTCTCAAAAAGATGAAAAAAATTATAGTTCTGTTCGAAATTTATCGTTAAAGATAGAAAAAAAGCTATACTTCGATTGTGAATATACGCCATGAAGATAAAGAGTTCCACTTTAATTCTGAGTTTTCTCAAAGAAGTGAAGAAAAGTTCAAGTTCTCTTCTGAAAAATTTTCAATGAAAAAAAGTTACAGTTCAATTCTAATTTTTCCAAAGAAAAAATAGAAAAGGTTCCACTTCAGTTCTTAATTTTCTCAAAGACATAAATAATTTAAAGTTTTATTCTAAATTTTTCTGTTGAAGATAGAAAACAGTCATACTTTGATTGTGAATATTCTGCCATCAAGATAAAAAGTTCCACTTTAATTCTGAGTTTTCTCAATAAAGTTAAGAAAAGTTCAAGTTCTCTTCAGAATTTTCTCGAAGAAAAAACAAGTTACAGATCAATTCTAATTTATTCAAAAACAATAAAAATGTTCCCCTTCATTTCTGATTTTTCTCAAAGGGATAAGAAAGTAAAAGTTCTGTTCCAAATTTTTCATAGAAGATAGATAAAAGTTATACATTGATTGTGAATATAGTGGTGCGCCATTCTAAGTGAACCAACATTAACCTAAATTTTTGCATGTCTCTCTCACTGTGACTCTGCGTCTGAGCGGGTGTACTGCCATCTATAACCAGTCTAACCTATTTTTCTTAGACTGAATTGTTTTGACTTAGAAAAATATTCAATGTTTTTCTACGAATCTTTAAATGACATGAAATATGCTTACGGCTGTACTAATCGTACTCTATGCTTGCTCTTACACTCGAAATGGCTTTCCAACTGGTACTCTATGGTAGGTTATCGAGACTACCTAGTTTATTGCATGTATTAATTCAGTAATTTTCACACATTGGAGGGATAAACACTTGCATTATATTTAAAAAAAGAAAGTGAAAATGAATTATTCGACGAAAGTTTGTACACATGATAAAGTCATCGTTGCCTTGAATGCTGACAAAGAGATACATTTGAACTATGAAACAAGTAGTAGTGGAGATCTTATTGGATATGTTTGCTTACGTTGTCATGCCAGTGAGGGGTTAAATTCCTTCGGAGCACCCAAGAATTTCCATCATGCAAATGGTGCATACGTGAAAGTATCATTTCAAGAGAAGTTAGTACTCAAAGAGAATGCCAGCATAAAAATAATAGTTGATGAAGAGGGATAAATTCTAGCTAATTGTTCCGGTAACATGTTACCAATTAATGGATCTTATCGTCATCTTTCCGGAGTTAGCATTCGAATGAAAGCAAAGGAAAATAGAAGACATGCATACTGCTGCATTCACTCATCAGTCTCTACCTAGGAGGGATGCGAAAGTTACCAACAACAACTTTGAAGACAAAAAGAAGATGAGCAATAAGAAGAAGAAGAAAAAGATTGTTAGATCAAAGAAGGATTTCTTCTCTAAAGATGGCCTATCTCCCTCACAAAGAATCGCATCCATCCATCAGCTCATCATTGAATATATTCAATGCTGAAAATACTCATGTCAGTGTCAAGTATGGCTGCTATGAACAATTGCATCCTCAATAATCCCTGTCTGAAAATATAAACTTTCAGATATTTTCCATTGAAGATTATTTCATCGATTTATCATCAACATTTATTGATTTAAATGTTGTGGTGAAGAAAAAGTCAGAAAATACAACTCTCATTGCTGCCGATGGCCTGTCTTATGAAAACTGTATCCTAAACAACTTTTTCAAACAAAATTAATGCATTCATTAATGGAACATTGGTGAGCACTAGCAACAATTTATCAAACTATGCAAGCTACATACAATTTATGATGGCGACTCCAAAGTCATACAAGTTCAGAGGACAGGCATTAGGCTATGAGTATAGACTGAATGTTGATACTAACGGTGAATTAACTACTGCAGTGACCGAAGATTATCATTTAGTTGGAAAATTAAATAATGAAATATTTAATATATCTCAATGGTTGCTGCCCAATGTTAAGATTGACATAAAGTTACAACTAGCTTCATGCAATTTCATTTTGAGAAAAACACATGCTGCAGCAACTGATGCGAATGTCATTATCACTTCAGCAATTCTTCATGTTCGAAAACAACAGGTTATGAGCTCTGTTGCATTGGCAGTGGAAATACTGACAGCCAATGGTAACAATATCAAACTTCTTGTCCGCCATACAGTCATCAGTCAACGTCACATTGCCACTGGTTGTCGTAGTTATACCGATTCTTCATTTATCAATGGTGAAATCGCCTCAAACCTTCCTTTGGCCTTTGTGTAGAGTGCTAGTGCCGTTGGATCCTGGACTGCATCCCCCTATGATTTTAATTTTTTTTGGCTTATCTAGGCCTTGTGTGCAAAGTGAATGGATTTCCCTTGTAACCTTTATCATTTGATGAAAAAACTTACAGAACTCAGAATGAATTGACTATGCAATCCCTAGATCAAGACTCACAACTCTTTGAAAATGGAATAACCAATTCAATGTTTTCAAAAAATCATGGTGATGGTCTTGGACTTGTATGGCACTCAAGATATGAGCACAGTACGAACTGGGAATTTATGCTTAGAGTGCACATTTGCCGATGCTTTGACTGAAAGAATCACATTATTGTCGCAAATCAAATAATTAGCGTATTTAGTATGGATGTATATATTTCCAAATACAAATCCTATTGTATACCATCGGACTTCCTTGAAAAAATTCCAAGTATTAACAATACCCTGATCATTGTTAATAGCAGTCCGTCAAGTGTAAAGACAGGTCATTGGCTATGCATCTTTCAAACAGCAAAGAATATAGAATTTTTGGATCATCTTTGCCTATCACATAAATTCTACACCCCACACATCAAAAACTTTATTGAAAGCAGTGGGAAAACTATTATTCAAAATCGGAACAGAGTGCAGGATTTAACGACTAAGACCTGTGGCTTTCATGCACTACTCTATTTCATTTTCAGATGTCGTGGCTATACTTACAAACAGTTTCTCAGCATTTCCGTTGACAATCCTTATCTGAATGACATCCTAGTAGAAAATGTGCTTAAAAGCATGTTTAATATTGATTTTAGTGCCCTACAAATAAAATGTTCTAAGAATGTATGTAAAATGTTTATTAATAAACATAATGTATATACATAATAAAAAACGACTTTCTTCTCTTTAGATTTCTTTTTCTAAGTGTAGGTATTTGTCGAGAACAACTGATGCTGTTGAACATCTGAATTCACTGTGTACTGATCCTGATGTGCTAGGATCACATTTTCTACAATACAATGTAACTTCACTCTTATTATGCCTCTTTGTTTAGTCAAGGATACTGTTTTCATTCATATTTAAAATTCACGTGTTTCAATTTGCTTGTTTGAAGCATTGTCACATACAGTGTTTTCAAATGCTGAATCACATTCCGTAACAGCCAACTAAAAATCAGCTTATAATAAAAGTAGCCATTGTCTTCACAACGATGACGTAAAAACCAAATCTTTTGTTATTCCAGCAGTTGAATCGTATACCTGGTTCCTCCTCCAAAACAATTTAAAGCCACGACGATACCAGTCTCTTAGTTATAAACTAAAATCACGTTTAAGATTATTTCGAATCATACCAGGATATTTTTTCTCCCACTGATTACATTTATCATAATGACTATTGGAGCATGGGTATCTTATAAGGTGAGAGTCACACATCTCTTCAAGACAAGAATCCCAGCCTTATTTTTTAGGGCATATCATTTCTGCAATTTACACGGGTTGCATAATCTACACTTTTCATTATTCTCGTCAATCATTGTAAAATTCTCACATGATCACCAGCTGCCCAGTGTATACATGCATAGTGGACGTGTAAAGAATATTTTTTTCGTGTGTTGACACTCTCACCGCCAAAATGAAACTGACATACGATCGGTAAATTGAGAGGGAGAGAGAGGAAGACAGGAGTAAATCCTGTTTGAACAGCATCTTCTAAATTCTCGTGAAAAATCATAGTCTTAAATTTCCATGATAGTGCGTTCAAAAGCAAATTCACAATAACATTTTGTTTTGTTCGATTAATATGTTAATAAATTGTGTAAATGCATTTGGACCACGACGTAAAAGATTCATACAATAGTCTAGTGATGATGAATCGTTTTTCATTGTATCGAAATGTATTCATTCAGAAAATATTTTCTATTGAAGAGATAAGTCCAGAAAATCATCATCTAGAATCAAACATTTTTCCATAAACACAAGGTTCCGTATTATTTCCTCTTTCTCAAATCCAACCATTTTTACAATCCTACTACTCTCACAACCAGATTCAGACTAACCAGGATTCTTTCTACTTCGAGAATATTCTCTAACCTACTATAGAATATATTTTTGATTTAGAAACATTTTTATTAAATATAATTACAATAACCATAATGATCACTGATACAAGTTATTTTCCTCAGTATATTTCACTATTGTATTTAAAGCAAATTCAAGTCTAGTTATATGCACTATATCTAGTTTTGCTGCAAAGCATAACTGCTCCTCCAATTCAAAATTGCTCAATGATATAACATATCTTGCATGCATATCATCCCGTTCAAGGCTTAGACGAGATCTTCTTGAAATTCCTACTGCTGTATTTGGTACTTTCGTCTTTGTATCATTGTTACTACTGCTCCACCATCAAGCTCTAATAGCGTAAACATACCACTAATTTTCTGTGCTAATATCTTGTCAAATAATAGAGCATAAAAACAAAAATTCACTTTATCCTGTAGTCGTCAAAAAAACCTAAGGCTATGGGTCCCCGGGACCGCAAGGACTTCATTTCCCGTGTCGGTGTTTAATCCAAAGTGACTGAAATAATCACTTTCCCAAAACGGTGTAAAGCAAGATTAACAGACAAGGTAAATGCCGAAAAGCTAGCTCAATTTCTGGCTTTTCTCTTGGAACCTCTAAGCAAGAACCGCCTTCTTCTGAGATGAAAATGTGGTCCTTCATGGCTGTAGTCAAAGGAATACCACAAAGCATAAACGAAGAAGATATTCAATCTGCTAACTCAAAGTGTTCCGAAGTACGCCACATAGGAAATAGCTCGGCCTTTAAACTGCACTTTCAAAGCGAAAGCGAACTGGACTATGCAATAAAAGCAGGATTCAAAATAGACTTTGACCACTTCCGTCTCGAGAAGTATGTATTTTATGCCTAAAAGGTGCTACCGATGTCAACAGTTTGGGCATATAGCAAAGATCTTCGGAAATGACGAGAAGTGTTTCAAGTGCAGAGAGTCACATGCCTCAACTCCTCTTTCACCTTATACCAGGCAAATCAAATGCTCAATCTGCGGTAAACCTTGTCACGTGTCTTCAAGCTTAAAGTGTGAAATTGTGAGAAGTTTCATGTCAAAATAGGCTGATTCAAAGTATTAGCAACATCAGTGTGACTGTACAAATGTGTTTTTTTTCTCTCCTTATATTCCGTCTTTTGCAATTTTTGTGTATGACGGGTCATAAATAAATAAATAAATAAATTATTTATCCCAGTTTTACTTAGGCACTTTACATTTTTGCGGTAAACTTTTGTTCTTGAACTAATACAGTCTAAGCGAATGACAAATAGATACTTTGTAGCAACTTAACATTCCTCAAGTAACGTCTTCATTAAGCTCCTTTCTTAAAAAAAAAAAAACTAAAATAAAAGTTCAATATGATAGTAAACTTATGTGTGGGTAAATATCAACAGAAATCACCGCAGGAAGTTCATGTTTGATCACTAATCAAACAAGTTCGTGGTAAGGAGCGATTCGGCTCAATAGTAACCGAAACTCAAATAACTGAATTTTGATAAAAAAATTCGGCTTTTTATCCTGAATCTAAGTTTATGAAATTCATTAAGTTTAATGTTGCCCATCAAAAGCTAAGACCCTGAGAAAATTTGCCTGATTATTTGTATGTTTGAAAAGAGACATGCAAAAAGTGAGGTTCACTTATCATGACGCGCCATACTAAGTGATCCTAAATGAACCTCACTTTTTGCATGTCTCTCCACTATGCCCGTGTGTCTTAACGGGTGTGCTGCCATCTATAACTTGAAGTGAAAATTTTTGAGCAGTTGAAGAAGTGAAAAAGTGTCGTCATCTATGTTTTTAGATTTAAGAAACTCACTGAGTTATTTTTTATGTTGCTGACTCCATAGTACTCTGTGACTGGTCATTGACATTAGTTCTGAAGACTTTGCTTTATATCTTGATGTTTTGGTATCAAGGACATGAAATTAAAATGTTTTTCATCTCTTGGATCCGTGTATCTTAGCTCAATTAAGAGCAAAAATATTGTTTTATTAATTTTTGATACTGACTCATCAATTAAAAGACTTGCCAATTACCAAGTAGTTGAGTTTGTTTTATGCCAATGTGTTTTCTTTATTACTTTTGATGCTCAATCATCAATTAAAAGACTTGGAATTTACCAAGTAGTTTAGTTTGTTCTATGCAAAAGTGATTTTTTATTTTATTATGAGACTCAGTCAGAAATCAATAGACATGGAGTTTACCAAGTGGTTGAGCTTGTTCTATGCATAAAGTTTTTTGTATTAGTTTTTTGTTACTCGCTCATCAATCAAAAGACTCGGAATTACCAAGGAGCTGAGTTGGATCTATGCATGAGGTTTTCTTTATTAATTTTTGATACTCAGTCATCAATTAAAAGACTTGGAATTTACCACGTAGTTGAGATTGTTCTATGAATAAAGTTTTTTTTATGAATTTCTGATGCTCTCTCAGCAATTATAAGACTTGGAATTTACCAAGTAGCTGATTTTTTTTCTATGCTAAAGTGCTTTTT
>CM051260.1:63498938-63723938 GCA_027921565.1 Artemia sinica | reverse complement strand
GTAGATTCCTAAAAAAGTACATTTTAATGTTCAAAACTGCTTACTCTTCACGAGGCTTCAGATAAATGTTGAAAGAGGTAGGGGGGAGTAGGAAATAATTAAATTGTTTCGCTATACAGCAAAAATGTTACATTATCGTTTCTACCGGCACAGAAGTAGTAACCGCATATGGAATTTGCTTACGCCCCTGCCTACCAAACAGGTTTCTGGTAGGTATAGTATTCTACCGGTCCTATAGGTAAACATTTCTACAGGGCATTACACCTTTTCAAAGAGCTCCCCCGCATTCCGGGCCAACCAGATATGTTTCTAGGCCAACCAGACATGGTCTTATACTTTTGAGGACTTGTCTTTCACTTTGATGAAGGACAAGTTTTTCTGACGCAATTTTTCAGGGATACATTCACGGGTTTTTGAAGCACTTTCATCATAACATGTTTTATTATTATTTTTTTGGCAATTGAAATTTTTTTTGTGGGTACTTATGGAATCCGGTTAATAGCCTGTAGCTTAAAGGTATCTGAGATCTCGCCCCAGTATCGCATACACTATTAGAGATATCAAGTGATTTTTTCTTTACATGGTGTTCGTTCAATTGAAAGCTAGGATTTCTGTTAAATAAATAATTGTTATACCTTTTAAAATAGCTTTACGGGGTTCGAGGGACTCTGTCGTTTTTCCGTGTGATTTTTTCTTTACATGGTGTTCGTTCAAAAAGGGAGGATTTCTGTTAAATAAAATAATTCTTATATTTTTTCCGTTCAATTGAAAGCGAGGATTTCTGTTAAATAAATAATTGTTATACCTTTTTAAAATAGCTTTACGGGGTTTGAGGGGGGCTCTGTTGTTTTATTCCGTGTGATTTTTTCTTTACATGGTGTTCGTTCAAAAAGCGAGGATTTCTGTTAAATAAATAATTCTTATATTTTTCCGTTCAATTGAAAGCGAGGATTTATGTTAAATAAATAATTGTTATACCTTTTAAATAGCTTTAAGGGTTTGAAGGACTCTGTTGTTTTTTTCCGTGTGATTTTTTCTTTACATGGTGTTCGTTCAAAAGCGAGGATTTCTGTTAAATAAATAATTGTTATACCGTTTAAAAATAGCTTTACGGGGTTTGAGGGACTCTGTTGTTTTTATTAATTGTTATACTTTTTAAAATAGCTTTAGGGGGTTTGAGGGACTCTGTCGTTTTATTCCGTGTGATTTTTCTTTACATGGTGTTCGTTCAAAAAGCGAGGATTTCTGTTAAATAAATAATTCTTATATTTTTTCCGTTCAATTGAAAGCGAGGATTTCTGTTAAATAAATAATTGTTATACCTTTTAAAATATCCTAAAAGTTGGGTTGATCTAGGTTCACTTAGAGTGGTTCATATCTCTCTCACTATGACTCTGTTTGTGTGTCGTGTCTGTGCGTGCCTCGTCTCTATGAGTGTGTCATCTCTGTGGGATTCTTTTTTGAAGTTTCTACGACAACACCTTCTATAAAAACCTTATATTCCCATAGGGCATAACTGAAAATCCTTGCCCGGAGGGTTGTGGGGAATGTCCTCTTCAAAAAATATATTTTCTATCTTGAAATCAACTACGCTGAACAAAATGGCTATCTCAAAATTTTGATTGGATGTGTTTGGGGAAATGATGTTCTTTGGGGGGGGGGGGGTTGGGTGGGGTGGTGGGGGGGGGAAGGGGGGGGGGGGGGTTTGCTAGTTGCCCTCCAATCACTTTCGACAATTAAAAAGGGCAGTAGCCACTCCAATTTCCAATCGAATGAGCCCTTTTGAAGTTTCTACGACAACTCCTTCGATACGAAGTGCCTGTCGGAGAAAAAAAAAGCACACATTGTGGCCACATCATTCTTTACTTAGGCAGCGTGCTAGCGCTACCTATGATTTTAAACGAGCCCTCGTTAGCTCTTAAGTATTGACACATTTTAAGATCCCGTCTTAAATTTTACCATCTTTATTCTTATTATGATTCTGAAAAAATATATTTGTTAAGCAGAAAAAACGAGGATAATTCCAGACAGTGAAAAAAAGGAAGATATATTTTGGTCAAGGCCTGCGTTTGACTATCCTCAGATTGACTTGACTTACTTGACTTATGTCCCATCAGTCCTTGAAGGTTGTATTGGGGCCTCTTCTTTAACCAGTTCATTGATGTGCTTCCTGTAGGTGCTTCTGTTGTCGGCCAGGCGGCAGAGTTGTGGCAGGTTGTAAGGTGAGAAGTTTTCTTTCCATCTCTTCGGAGGGCGACCTCTGGGTCAAGAAACCGTGTACTCGTCCATCGAAGGCTATCTTCAGGAGACGAGTACTAGCCATGCGTTGGGTATGTCCAAACCATTTGAGTTGTTATAGTTTTATTTTGTCCAGTATTGTAAATTTGACTTTCAGATTATTTAGAAGCTTGGAGTTGGAGATTCTGTGATGGAAGGTGATACCAGCGATGTGTCGTAGTGATTTGGTTTCAAAGGTAGCTAGGCGGCGTGATCGTCTGTTTTAAGCGTCCAGGATTCACAGGCATAGATGGCGATTGGAATAATAAGGGAGTAGAAGAGTCTCGTTTTGAGAGTTGTTGTTAAGTTCTTATTCCTCCAGATGGACGTCAGAGCTTTAAAACTGGAGTTTGCAAGTGTCAGGCGTCTCTTGATGTCTTTGAGTTGGTTGTTATCATATGTAAGTAAGCTCCCAAGGTAGGTGAAGCCTCCACCCACTCAATGGTACCTTCACCAAACTGAAGGCAGAGATTTACCTGTGAATCGAATTTGCGTGAACAGCGCATGGCTTTTGTTTTTTGAGGTGTTGATTGCCATCCCGAAGAGGTTGGTGGACGAGTGAACGCTGTTACCCTGAGATTGTAGATCTTGAAGGGACTCGGCTATTAGGACTATATCATCAGCATATGCCAGTTTGTCTATCACCACTCCTCCGACAAGGGCGCTGGGCGGGTTATCTGTGAGTGAAAGGGCTGCAGTTAGGAAGAGATTGAACAGCTCTGGTGATATTAGGCAACCTTGAAGTACTCGGTAGAGTTTTGAAGCTCTCGGTAAGTCCTTCTCCAGTCATGACGTGGCTACTGAACTTCTTATACATGTCTTTGATCAGCAAGATCAGGTTGGATGGGATGCCAAAGTGAAGAAGGATGTGCCATAGACCTTCTCTCCATATCCTATCAAAACCTTTATTAAAGTCTATGAAGAGGTGGTAGATGCTGCGGCCAAGTTCGCTATACTTTTCCATGATCTGCCGAACAGTGAATATCTGATCAATTGTTGATCTATTAGGTCGGAAGCTGGCTTGGTATTCCGGAATGACCATTGAGGAAATGGCTCGTATATTGCCCGAGCATGACTCTTGTGAGGATTTTTGCTTCGTGGCTGGTAAGACTTATTGGGCGGTAGTTGTCGCAGACAGCTTTAGAGCCTTTCTTATGCAGGGGGATTATCGTGGCTTCGCACCAGGGTGAGGGGAAGTGACATTTTTCCCAAGCAGCTGTGGCAATTTTGGGTAAAGGTCAAAGAGTGGTTTGCAGTTTACTTTCAGTAGTTCGGGGTGGATTCCATCGGGGCCGGCAGCTTTGTTTGTTCTCAAGTCTCTGATAGCTGCTTCTATTTAGAGTGAAGAGGGGAGGACTTGGATCTGTAGAGGTTATAGGGAAAGTGTTGAGAATTGTTGGGTCTGGGTGGATGTCCAGATTCAGTTTATTTTTTAAAATGGTTTTTTTCCATCGAGAGCGGATTCCGTCTGTGGATTGTATTTGGTTTCCATGTTCGTCGAGAAGGGAGAACGCTTTGATGTCCTTCTTTTTGGCCAATTCCCGCACTCTTCTATACATGTAGTGGGGGTCTTCTTTCTTGAAGGCCGATTCACATTGATCACACGTTTCTTTAATAAAAGCACGATGAGCACGTCTGATGGATTTCTCAACAGCTCGTTTGAGTTGCTTGTATCGGTCCCTACTTTCTTCATCCTGCTTGTTCGTGAGTTGGCGCTTTTCGTCCCAGAGTGAAATGATCTCGTCTGTTATCCAAGGTTTCTGAATGTTTCTTTGGGTACCCAGTGTGGAATGAGCGACATCACATAGGATATTTGTGCTGCTAGTCAACAGGTTGTCAATATCTTCCTTAGACAGGATAGGTGAAGATCTCGACGTGAACTCCGAAATTTTTTCGGATAGAATGGTGAAATAGGTCATACGAGTGTTTTCGTCTTTCAGTAGATCTACTCGAAACTTGGGGGTTTTCAGAGATAACTTTGATGCTGTTTTAAGTCTTGTTTTGAACCTAGACATGACAAGCGGTGGTCGCTGTCAAAGTCACCACCAGCTAGCATGGGCGCCCATAAGCTGAATTCCAGGGGGGGGGGGGGGGGGGCAAACTTCGTCTAATTGCTACTTTTAATACTATATAATAGAAATCTCAGAACAAAAATATAAAAATAAGGCAGCATCATTCAGCCAGGGGGGGGCAAGAGCCCCTCCCTGCCCCCCCATATGGGCGCCCATGCCAGCTAGCGTGACTGTGTTTAGGGACAGACGTTTTCCAAACGTCTAGACACGAGGATGTAGTCTTTTAAGTTTTTTTGTTTTTCCATCTGGTGAGGTCCAGGATGTCTTACGGCGAGGTCTGTGCTTGAACAGTGTGTTTGTAATGACTAAATCGCTGTCTCTGCAGAATTCGATAAGGCGTTCTCCTCTTCTGTTCATTTTTCCATGTCCAAATTTGCCCATTACATCTTCGTGTCCTGTGTGGTTGTTTTCCGACGATGGCGTTGAAGTCACCAGTGACAAAGATTATGTCCTTTTTAGGGACAGAATCAACCAGACTTTGAAGCTGGAGATGGAAGTTTTCAGACTCTTCGTCGTCTCAGCTGGAATCCGGAGCGTATACTTGGATAATTGTGAGGTTGGTGGGTGAACCTTTCAGGCGGATCATGATGATCCGTTCCGTGAGGGGGGTTACGGAGATTAAGGATTTTCTGGCTTTATTCGACAGTAGGAAACCTAGACCTTGTCGATGTTTCTTATCATTACGTCCCGAAAGTAGAAGGGTAACATCTCCATGTTTCTCTTCACCAGTGACTGGAAGATGGGTTTCGGCGAGACCGATAACGTCCCAGTTGTACCGTTTTATCTCTCTTAGGAGTAGGTCTATTTTTCCTTGTTTAGCGAGGATTCTAGTGTTGAGGGTACCTATTGACATAGTTATTTTTTGGAGAAACAATAGCCTCCAGGGTTGGAGTTGTCAACGTAGATATATTCGCACGATTCACGGTTGTCGAGTCTTCGGCTGCCCGGACGCGGTATCTCTTAACGCACTATCGTCGGTTACCCCGGACGCGGTAGCACTGGTTCTTATATTTGATCTCTTATTCGTATTCATATTCATCATTAAAATTAAAGAAGGGGGTTTCTTGGCTGGCTTCGGGACAGCGGTAAGCCACTCCTCTCTGTCCCTAGCAGGGGCCGACTGTATCTATTACCGATAGTGCGCCCTTTTGGTCTCCTGCAACACCAGCAATTTAACCCATTGCTGGGGGAAGATTTGTGACTGACGGGACGTATCCATACGCCGATAGGCCCTGCCCAGTGCACATTAGAGGGGTCATCCTCCTCCTCCGTCTGAATTTAAAGCCCCCAGACGAGGGTGCTCCAGCAATGTTTCAAGACCCCCAGAGACTGGGTCCTCCCTTGGTCCACGCCTCACTACCCATGAGGTACCCTACATATCTGCAGGGCGTTCCCCTATCCGCCACCTGGGGACGCGCTGAGTGGCCTGGGAAAAAATACCATGAATGTCCTTGCGGCAAAATAATTACTTTTGTGTACTGAGGACGGTCGAGCAGATGTCTCGACCGAAATATTTTCATTTTTTTCACTGGCTCGAATTATCCTCGTTTTTTTTCTTCTTCGTTTTTTTTCTTTGTCATGAATACCCAGTGTAGTCTATTTTTTGGCGCATCCCCCCCTCCTCAATTTTTTGGCATTCGATGAAATTTTCGTCGAAGCGCGAAAACTTGGGCAGAAATTTAGCAAAATTCCTGATTTCTGCAGAAAATTCGACATAAATCAGGTAACGATTCGGTAAAATCTACGAAGATCCCCCCCCCCGCCATAAGCTGAGGCTCGGGACGCTCCTAGAAATAGGTAAAGGAAAAAAAATCGCTTTGTGGAATAAAATCATTGAGCTCTCTTTATTTGATTATTTGAAAAAAAAACTAGGTTTTCTAAAGAGTTAAAGAGGCTGAGTTACAAGGTCGAACCTTAAAACGTACAGGGATTAGGAGGAACAGTTGGGGGGCTGCCGCCCCCAAACCCCCCGCTTTCGCAGGCTTTAAATAAAAAAAAAAGTTTTTAAACTGAAAGTAAGGAGCGACATTAAATCTTAAAACGAACAGAAATTATTCAGTATATGAAAGGGGCTGTGCCCTCCTCAACGCCTCGCTCTTTACGCTAAAGTTTTTATTGTTAAAAAAAAAGAGTTGTGAGAAAGTCAAACTTTAGCGTAAAGAGCGAGGCGTTGAGGAGGGCACAGCCCCTTTCATATACGGAATAATTTCTGTTCGTTTTAAGATTTAATGTCGCTCCTTACTTTCAGTTTAAAAAACTTTTTATTTTATTTAAAGGCTGCGAAAGCGGGGGGTTTGGGGGCGGCAGCCCCCCAACTGTGCCTCCTAATCCCTGTACGTTTTAAGGTTCGACCTTGTAAGTCAGCCTCTTTAACTCTTTAGAAAACCTTTTTTCAAATAATTTCTGCACGTTTTTGTACAGTTTATTACTTATTATTGCTTGACTAACTGTCTTTAACAGCCCCCAACTGTGCCTCCTAATCCCTGTACGTTTAAAGGGTCGACCTTGTAACTCAGCCTCTTTAACTCTTTAGAAAACGTAATTTTTTTCAAATAATTTAAAAAAGAAACTGAGTTTCTTTTTTAAAGTTTAAATTAAGTATATAAAAAGTTTGCTCTGACGGTGAATCGAACCCGAGTTTTCCGCCTGACAGTCTGAAGTATCAAGCGCTGGACTAACGAGACACAATTTATAATTTTTTTAGTAAATGGAATCTATTTTCGCAAGCAAATTCCCACAAAACTTGATATTTGGTTTTTGGAAAACAGGGAAGAAGTGATCAGATTGAGCTGAAATTTCGAGGATAAGCTTCCAGGCCCCAGGAAAGCTTATCCTCTAAATTTCAGCCCGATCAGACAACGTTAAAGGGGGGTTGTGGTGGGAAAAATTAACATGGGCTATTATAGGAAAACGAGGTTTTTCGTAAATGTAAATTCGGGGGATATTTTTTTTCGGTCTGAAAATATCAAAAGGCCCTAACAGGTCGAATTCTGCTTCGAATGAGTCCTCATTCACCCGGATCAGTTGCCAACTGTGGCCTGTAGGCGTGGATAAGAAAAAAAAAGAAATGATGATGATGAATTTTAAGTGGCTATATTTAGTTTTTTGAAAACAGGGAAGGAGTGATCGGATTGAGCTGAAATTTCGAGGATAAGCTCCCGGGCCCTAGGAAAGCTTAACCTCTAAATTTCAGCCCAATCGAACAACGTTAAAGGGGGGCTGTGGTGGGAGGGTCGAAACTTCCGGCCCAGTTTACCCCATGAAGATAAAGTCGGAAGAGGATGAAATTTTGCAAGTTTCTTAGTTTGAGCTTGGGCTACAAAATGCAATTACCGCCGTCTCTCTGCGACCTCTAGGACCTGAAATCGCTTAACATTGTGGTGGGTCGCCTCTTTATAGAGGCACAAGTGTGCCTCCTTGATTTCCAAGAAGTTCCAACCCTGTGTGTTCATGGAGAGTGCTGGGCATCTAAAAATGTTACTTGCGATGATTAGAATGAACTCAGATCCGTTCAAAAAGGGGAGGGGAGAGTTCAACCGGGTCAGCTACCCCGGGGCGTGACTGGGGGTTTAGCTATTCCCGAATTTTTGCAGACACACAATTTTGATAACCTAAAAAAACATAATATCTTGGTTTAGCTCGCACTTAACCGTGCCGAGATTACAAGTCCCATAGAAGCTTATAGTGCAAAAATGTTCTAGAATAATGCGAAAAATGTTCTGGTAAAACAGACAGAAAAAGTGTTTGTTTAACCCCCTCCCCGCAAATTAACGTGAAAAAATGAAAAGTCTCCTTGTCCTACTTCTCCTTTTCCTAGCATTCCATATAATTTTAATTTCATACCCAAGCCGTTCTTGAGATATTAAAGATACGCTATGTCAATTACCTGGATACTTACAGTGTTTTCTGATTTATCTCTCCCCCCCCCCAAGTAAAAGCTTCAGGTCCACTTAACCCCTCA
The DNA here is from genome assembly GCA_027921565.1 of Artemia sinica. NCBI lineage: Eukaryota > Metazoa > Arthropoda > Branchiopoda > Anostraca > Artemiidae > Artemia > Artemia sinica. Next base: position 63,715,628 of record CM051260.1, on the reverse strand, counting down.
TCTCAAGCCTCCATAATGTTTCCACTGTAATTCCTAAAGCCATTCCTGGGGTAAAACATGTGTTGAACAATGACCAGCTTAAATGACTTATGATCCTTGCCCTAGATGCCAATTTCAAGATCCAGTTGAGAAGGTCTAATATTCAGTAGCATAATTTATAAATTCTTCAAAGGAAGTCTTGTAGTGAATTGTGTAGTCATTAAATATAGTTAAAGCCGAATCAGAATAAAAAACCGTTCCGCCAATTTGAAAAAAGTTTAGGATTTGGTTGGTTTTCGAACAAGAGTATATTTTTATTCTTCTCTCCTTTTTGAAATCCAAGTCAATTTTCTGGAACGGATATTTTGAAATGCGAACTTAGTTAACTTTGTGCTTTTTTAGTTTTGCCAAATTGGGTCGATTCGAACTAAAAAAGTGAAATCTGCTTCTGGCCTAAAAAAAGTTTTTTCGCCTACTGAATTGACTGTTTTTGCGTTGGCTTGACCTGTTTTATATTCTTCATCTTTTTTCACTAAAGTTGAACGGTGAGCAATAAACTAAGCAAAATTTGGCCATTATTACAGAGTTTAATAATCTACTTTCAACTCACGGCTTCTTAGAAATACTTTTAACTAAGAATTGTTCATCTGAGCTAAAGTTTTCATCTAAGTTTTAAAACAAAAAAACGATTGAAGATATTATCCCCCAGTTTTCAGTATGCAAAATTCGCAAAAAGAGCAAAACTATTGTGGCTTTGTTGCTATTATTGGGGCTAAAAAAAGAAGAATTTTGTTACAGAAAAGGACGCTTTGTGATCCCCTGAATTCAAAATATACCGCTTTGCGGCATACTGATTGACAAATTACGGTTAAGATGTATCTTATAAAATGAAATCGATCTTAAAAGTACAAAATATATGATTTTTAAAAGGATTTTTTTTTTATTGCTGTTAGCCACTTCAAATAATTATCAAACTACGAGCATTCTGCAAGAAATAAAGCTCTTTAAGAACGTCTTGTGAAATTTTTGATGGGCCTAGCCTATCCCCCCGTTAAATATGCCACTACCTACTCTATCTGTAAGCTCTTATTCAGATTTTCTGGTTAAAAATCAGTATTGATAGACGTTTACAAAGTTAGTACTTTGCTTAGCACACCGAAATCAAAAAATCATTGCAAAAGCATAAGGCTAAACATTGGCAGACTGGCGAAACACTGCCGCGCCGATGGTACCGATGGTACAAAACTCACATATTAAATAAACACTTCCATGCACTGAATGTCTATAATGATTCAACTCGCCTCCTCCCAGTGTATAAATGGAATTATATTAAATAAACACTTCCATGCATGGAAGTGTTGAATCATTATAGACATTCAGTGCATGGAAGTGTTTATTTAATATGTGAGTTTTGTTTCTTATTTATTTATATTTTTTCTTTTGTTTTTTTTTGTTTTTTTTTTCTTTCTCTTTATGTGTTTAGTATGTTTTATTGTGATGTAAGTTAAGTTTTTTTTTATTTATTTTATTTTATTTTTTTTTCCGTTGAGAAAGGCTCCCGGATGTGGGGCCGAAATATTAAGAGCTTTTGTGCATAATTAATTGTTTTGTATTTCACTGCTTTATAGAAAATTAAAACCCGTTTTTCTTGTTTAAAAATTTTTTTGTTTTTAATGGAAAAGCAGTGTGGTCTAAGAAATTATGTTAAGTTCTTATAATGACAGCTGTACATTTGGAACACATTAGCCACCTTGACATATTCACTCACCACTTAGCCAAAATACTACGTCGGTTTAGCCATTAATAGGCACGACAAAAAATTCAAAGCTGCTTTTGTGCATCAAGATAATATACGACTCTTCAGAAAGATTAAATAAAAAAAACAAGTTTTTTAAACTGAAAGTAAGGAGCGACATTAAAAACTTAAAACGAACAGAAATTATTCCGTATATGAAAGGGGCTGTCCCCTCCTCAACGCCTCGCTCTTTACGCTAAAGTTTTTTTATTGTTTTAAAAAATAAAGTTGTGAGACATAGTCAAACTTTAGCATAAATAGCGAGGCGTTGAGGAGAGGACAGCCCCTTTCATATACGGAATAATTTCTGTTCGTTTTAAGTTTTAATGTCGCTCCTTACTTTCAGTTTAAAAACTTGTTTTTTTTTTATTTAATTTCTGATCGTTTTTTAGTAATGCCGCTTTGATTTTGGATCACCGTCATTGAATAAGTAAACAAAATTTGCATAAAAATTTTATTTTTCTTTTGCTAAATGGCTGTCTCTAAATTTGGTTCTGACGTAATTTACAAATTAACTTACGTAACGAATTTCTATATTCGTATATTTTTCTTCTGGCAAAAAATACAAAGTTGCAGATTTTTGCAGATATGAGCTTGAAACCTATGTAATAGGGTTTTTTGATACGCTGAATCTGACGGTGTGATTTTCATTAAAATTCTTTCACTTGTAGGGGATGTTTCCTCCCTCTTTAAAAAATCAGGTAAATTTTCTCAGGCTCATAGCCTTTGATGAGTAATACTAAACTTAATAAAATTATATATTTAGAATCAGCATTATAAGCCCATTCTCTTGATACATTTATTGACATCAAAATTCCGTTTTTAAAAGTTTCGATCACTATTGAGCCGTATCGCTTTTTTTTATTATTGTTTTTGTTTTATTACGTATATGTTATTACGTATATGATGGGGTTCTCCCCTTAGTAAATACCACGCTCTTTACGTTAAAAGTTAAAAAAAATTTTAATTCACAAACACCTGAATCACAAAGGCCGCTTAAATAGAATAGATAGCTCTTTTGAAAGCACTAAAAAAAAAAAAAAAAAACTGTAGCGTAAAGAGCGAGGTATTGACTTGGGGGAGAACCCCCTCATATACGTAATAATTTCTGGTTCGTTTTAAGTTCTAATGTTGCTTCTTACTATCAGCTGAAAAAACTTCTTTTTTTTTAAAATTTAATTTCTGATCGTTTTTTAAATAATGCTTGGAAATCCGGCGCCCCCTTCATAGAAATGTCCCTTACCCCAAAGAAACATCCTCCATGGAAAGATTCTCCCGAGTAACCCCCTCCTCCAGCCCCCCAACCAGAAAAAAATTCTTCCTGTAAATGTCTGCAGACCTCCCAATAACCAATACAATATGTAAGCAATGGGCAAAGTTCATAACTTGCAGCCCTTCCCCTGGGAACTGTGGGAGATTAAGTCATCCTAAAAGACATATTTATTAGATTTTCAGCTATGCTGAACAAAATGGCTGTCTCAAAATTTTAATTGGGTGACTTTGAGAAAAAAATGAGAGTGGGAGGCAGCCTAGTTGCCCTCCATTTTTTTGGTCACTTAAAAAGGACACTAGAACTTTTAATTTCCGTTCCAATGAGCCTCCTACGATGTTCTAGGACTACTGGGTCAATACGATTACCCCTGGAAAAAGAAAAAAAAAAACAACAAACATATTAGGTTTATTAAGGTTTTATAGCTTTTAGGGGGTCTTTCCCTCTTTTTTCGAAAATCAGCCTAATTTTCTCAGGCGCTTAACTTTTGATGAGTAAGATTAAACTTGATGAAACTTATATTTTTGAAATCAGAATTAAAATTTGATTCTTTTGATGTATCTATTGGTATCAACATTCCGTTTTTTAGAGTTTTGGTTACCATTGAGCCGGGTCTATCCTTACTTACAGTTTGTTACCACCAACTGTTTGAAAATAAGTTTATCCGGAATAGAAATTTAAGTGCTTCCGGAAATGAAATCTTCAATGGAAAAGTCAAATTGAATTTCTTGCTGAAATGTGGAAGATTTTTGGAATTTGCTTTTTCAAATATTGTTTTATTAAGCGGCATTCACAAGCGTGTTTAGCTAGAATCCCATGTCTAGACACGTGTTTTGCCAGAATTCAATGTCTAGGCAATAACCATTCATAAGTAAAATTCGGTGCTTAGATAAAACTACAAATTTAGTTTCAAATTGTCATTTCTAGCCAATTGAGAGAGCTTATGCCGGCAAAACTTTCAAAATTGTAATCCATATTTTAACTGTCACAAGGTACCGGATGAGATAAGCCAGACAATTGCCTTAGACAATTGCTTCACTATTATGTCTGGTGTTGCATATTTGCCTGAAATGAAAAAAACAATAAATGAGAAAACAAAAATTAAATTTCAGTTTTAAAGTGTAAACAAAAATGATGAAAATAATGGAACTTGACACATTCTGATTGGCTGTAATCGAAAATCCTAGACATTGAGTTCTAGAGTCTAGAACTCAATGTCTAGCCAAGCGCCTTGTCTATCGTGTTTAGCCAAGCGCCGAATTTTACTTGTGAACGGTTGTTGCCTAGACATTGAAATCTGGCTAGACACGTGTCTATACATTAGATTCTAGCTAGACACGCTTGTGAACGCGGCTTTACACAAATTTTGCATTTCATGTAAAGTGTTGAAAACTTTTATCTAGACAGATAAGGGTCAATCTGTGAGAAATTACACATTTTTTTAGTACATATGCCCATTGGGGAGAAAAAGGCTTAAAAGTGCCGCACACACAAAGTTTTTTTCAACACCCATTTACCAAATCGGTTTTGATTTGTAAAATAACAGTGCCGGTTTGAGCTTGAATATTTTTTAGTTTTTGGTGCCGAATTTCATTCTGATCATAAAAAAGAACTCCTCAATCGTTTCCTTCTCTTGAGCATGAAAATCAAAAGAACTAAATAATAACAATATATATTTTATAATAAAAGAGCTTCATAATTTAATAATGAAAGATTTTAAAATTTTACTAACTTTCTTTTAATGAAATAAGAGTTTAAAAATAATAACATTTTAGCAATAAAAAAAATTTAATGATAATAATAAGAGAACTAAGTAATAAGCTGAGATCAATCATGCAACTATTGATCACCTGCAGTTTACTATTGATGTCCATGATATATTATTTGAAAATCTCCTACAGAGGGCATTATTTTTGTACCGCTATCATTTGCCTTGTGAGCTGGTGAAATCGGTGCCCGAAAAAGCTACGTGTGTCGGACCCTAAACTTATCTGGACGTCTAATATATATTCGACCAAACATCATTTAACATTTTAGATGTTTGAAAGCGTGAATGACAATATTCTGAAAAAAAATCTAGTCACTAAAAAAATTAACACTTGTCCTCCCCCTGGAAAAATGTTTGTGGCTAGCCCTGGTTTCAGTTCTGTTTTCGCAACTTTTGCGTTATTAACTCTTAAATTTCAGTATCTAGATGGCATTATTTTCTTCGTAAATTCAAAAACTTGGCAGCATTCCTATCTTTTTTTTTATGGAGTCAAATAGTAACTCGGTTGAATGCAGTAATGATGTGTCAATGTGCTAATCAACATAAGGATATGGTTATGGTAGAAATATCTTAAAAATAGTTCCTGGAGTGGGGCATTGGAAATATCAGGCATGGCAAGCTATGTTGATGAAGTAGGAATTGGAGATTTTGTTTTGTTGGATGAAATTACCACAGAGAGTTTTTTTGGTTAACCTCCAGAAAAGGTAAACTTGTTAGAGTATTTCTATTTTTTTTTTTTAAATAGGGTAGCATAGTGTTGGTGAAGTTGTAGAATAGGGTAAAAGACCAGTATCCAATTGAGCAAAAATTAGCCTATGTAAAACTTAGGCTAAAACCTCATATCTTGTTAGCCTATCAAATTAGAGTTGAAAAGGTTTGTATAGGCCAATGAATAGCTAAAAAATCCAAGCTATGCAACAACATGGTTATTATTAAAATTATTTAAGATCATTCACTGAAAATGATTAGTTTATTGACTTACCTAGAAAGACCTCTTTTTGGAAATACCAATTATCCTATTTTGATGTAAATATCTTTTTTAGTGTTTCAGTATTATTCAAATATTAATAGAAAGCTGATTGTCTTCTGATTCTAAAAATCTAACTTTTATTACTTGATTTTTATTCTATAAATCACAAATATTAAATATATATTTTTTTCATTTCACTTGCTTGTCAAAACAGAGACCACACATTGGACTTATAATGACTAATTACTCCCACTGGGCTGGCTCTAGTGAGAGATGATTGGGTCCACACTTGCATTGTGTCATACTGTAGTAAAAAAGGGGCAGTCCAAAAACCCATTGCTATTTTTCCAAAATGCCAAAGAAAAGTGGTCTTTCCCAAAAAAAGAGGTCTTTTACCCTAGTTGTTCTCCAGAAGGAGACATGCTGAAACAAAAAGAGACACTTCACTTTTGATGGGATACCACCAGATGGCTAATTTGACAGTGTATAGGCCTATACATATACTTGGCATAAGGAAACATATTAAGAAAACAATTCTTACTCCATAATATGCAGAATGATCCTAGCCTAGTTAACACATTTTACAGGGGGAAAGCCTTTATCTTCACTTCTTTCCTTGTTTTTCCAGTTTTTTTTAAAGAAATTTCATGAATTTTTTAGAACCTATATATTCACAGAATATATACCCCCACCCCCTAATGTGCAAATAGGCTATATACCTAGAATTGCATCCTCAGTCTAAATATAACATCCATTTGCATCACAAATGAACTTTCCATGTGGTGGATGTCCACTTTTGACAATTCATTCCTAGCTGTCTCCCCTAATGGTGTCATGTAGCTTTTTCCCTACTGGTTTTGTTTGGCTATACAGGCCTAGGTTGGGATAAAACTTAAGGAGAGGATCCATGCTAAAACTCTAGATGACTGGGTTGTTACTATCTTGGAAAATAGTTGAGCAAGGTGAGTAGGCTCTAGGCTAACTCAATAACAAAAGAGTTTGGTAAATTTTTGGCAGTTCATATTATTGACTTACAAATAAAGTGAATATACTACTTGATGCCTTTTTTATGCTCTATATGAATATAATAATCATTTTTGTCAGAAATGGATTTTACTCCCATTCCTATATATACCAATTCAGGGTATCTTGCGCTTTGGGGGTTGTAAAGTTTTAAACCTACCTCTCATTTGCATCACAAATAAACTTTACCCCCACCCCCTAATGTGCAAATATATACCCTGAATTGGTATATATAGGGACGGGGTAAAATTCATTTCCAACAAAAATGATTGTTATATTTGGAAAGAGCATAAAAAAGGCATCAAGTAGTATGTATACTTTATTCATAAGTCAATAATATGAGCCACCCAAAATTTACCAAGAGTAGTACCATTTGACTCCCCATTCAACACTGCTTCTGAATTTTGTGTTTGCTGCCATGACAATTGCATCAAAGCCCCACATCCATCATTGACAACAAGTTGAAATTCCACAGCCACATTCAGCATGTTGTTTCCCAGGCAAACTCAAGTCTTGGTCTATTAAAACACAACTATTAGTAGCCAACAGGCAACAATATTCATGAAAGAGTTCAAATACCAAGGGTATCATCATTGATAGATGCTAAAGGTAGAACCACTAGTGAAATTCAAGGCATGATTAGCAAAGATTGGTCTGTTTTGGCCAGCTCTGCAAACCACTTTAGACTAGAAGGGAAATCAATCTTGTGACAAAGCTCAGGACCTACTCAGCATGTGTGTGTTCAATTTTTTTATATGGATGTGAGACCTGACCCCTCAAGGTGGAGGAAGAGTGTCATATTGCCCAAAATGTCTAAGCTATTAACAATAAATGACTGGCACAAAAAATCAGCAACCAAGAGCTGATGATAGCATGGAGACAAAAGCATGATGTTTTCCACCAAGAAAAGATGTCTCAAGTGACTAGATCATGTAATGAGGTGTTTGGAAGATATCCTGACATGCTAGGTACTACTAGCAACCCCTGATTCCTCATGGAAGAAAAAATCAGTGGCCAGATGAAATCTTGGTATAATGTCATCAGAAAGGATGTCAAACTGCTTGGGGGATTCCAAAACCATGGTCACAAGTGGGACAAGGCCTGGCTGGAGTTTCTTTAACCACTCACAGAAGACAGAATCCAATGGAAGCATTTGGTCCAACAGCTTCTTGATGCCAATTTTGGGCTGAATAGCTTGTGTCTTGTCTTAAGTAAGTAAGTAATATTCATGAAATAAAAAAATCTTGTCAAACCTCTGTTCAATTTTGGCATGCATTGCTGGTTTTTGTTATTGGTAGAATGTTAGACTTTCTTGAAATGTTCAGGAGCAAGCAACAAAGTGTGTAAAGGGTCTAAAGTCAGATTCATATGAGTGCCTAACTTAACCACCTCAAGCAGCTTAAACTGCCTACCCTTGTCTACACATGCATGTGTAGTGATTTGATGCTGACTTACAAACTCCAAGAAGAAAACTACTATTTTCAGCAGCAGTACTAGCACCATCCATCATCACACAAGAGGACACCATAAAAAGCTTCCAAGTCAGAATGTGACAGATGCATTTTTAAGAAGATTACCTAACTACTGGAACCAATTGAAGAACTCAACAGTCAACACTCCCTCCACCCAGTCTATCAAATACCATCTTGATAAGGAGTGGGAAAAGAAGCAAAGGGGGTTTGACTAGGAGTCATCAACTCATGAACACTGGATGTCCAGGAGACCTTAAAGCTCTGAAATGGATTAAGGTGATGCTCAGAATATGATTTCCAAAGCATCACAGCTGATCAGACTAGGTTTCAAGCACTTAGACAACAAATTTTGTTTGTGAAATTCTAAAAGGGGATTGAAAGGCCTACAGTAGAGCCATGGGCACCCATAAGGGGGGGGGCGTCTGCTCCCCCCCCCTCTTGGCTGAATGATGCTGCCTTATTTTTATGTTTTTGTTCTGAGATTTCTATAATATACCATTAAAAGTGCCAATTAGACAAGGTTTGCCCCCCCCCCCGGAATTCAGCTTATGGGCACCCATGAGTAGAGCACTGGAATATGATCTGGGGACCCCACAACAAAAAATCCCCAATTGTCTTGGAAAGGGGTCCAAAGATATGCCACCCAACTCATTTTTGGTCTTGAAGGCTTAATCTCTGAAGGGTGACTGATCTAAAAATACCAACCCTCAAATGTAGGTAAATGAAGAGAGATCAAATACAACTATGCAAAGCAAAGCACAACCTTGAACAACTGTCTTTCCAGAAATATTTTCACATACAAATGTAAATATCACAAGAGAGTACCATGAAAAACTATTCAAGACTGTTACTGTAAATAGATTGAGACCTTTTTTTGGAGTGTCTAAGATTCTGCATGGCTTGAACTCACTCCCAGAAACAGTCATGAAATCAGTCACTCTAAATAGTTTTTAGAAATGGACTGGACTAATTTTGGAGAGAACATTTTTACACACACACCATAAAATTAACTTTATTAAAAATGATGCACAAATAAGAAGCGAAATGAAATAACTGACAGCTATCTGAAGACTGCTGAAACAGGGATATCTCTGTAAAAATTTGCCCAAGATCTTTGTCTTAATTTGCTCTTGTTACCAATGTGGATGAACATGGTGAATGCCACCTCATAATGATGGGGTCTAGTAGCATCTGCAGCATCTCATTGCATGAGCTGTGATTTGGCATACAAGGCCTTTGTTGAGATTCGTTTTGAAACTTTCAAGGCAGTGGTGTAAGTTTGTTAAAATCCTGGGGGGGGGGGCAAAGTTGGAGCCAACTTTCCCTAATCAAGTAAAAATGACAGTGAAGAATGTAAAATGAGCCATATAGTACCACAAAGGCAAAGATATATTAAAGAAAACTGACCTGTATCTCTGGATGCTTGAATTGTGCAAGCTTGTATTGGTTTTGAGAGATTTTTTTTGCAGAAACTAAATTTCAGCTGGGGGGGGGGTCAGCAAGCTGGGATCTGGGGGAAAATTGTCTCCCTGTCCCATAGCAAATCACACCTCTGTTTCAAGACTGGTTGCACTTACAATCTTCTTACTTTGACCATTCCACAATCCTTTAACATGGTTGGAGATAAAATTGGTCCAACTTCTGGCATTGGCCTAACTGCTGAGGAGCTTTGCTGAACAACTCCTGGTACAAGACATTTGGTAAGGCTGAAATGTGTCATTATCATCAGACTGAAATAAATTATGATCATTTCTCCTCTTTGAGGCTTGAGTTTGTAACTTGAGGTTCTGCAGTTTGTATGTATACTCTATGTCTTTGAGGCCCTTAATGGACTTTTTGTATGTTCCTGGAGAGGGTTGAGAGCTATCTTGTCTGTTTGATTGATTGGCAATGCACACAGAAAACTCTAACCTTGGTCTCACCAGACTATTGTAGAGCTTATTGACTATTGTTAGGGATCTGCTTGTAATTGTGTGTTTGCTGATTCCAAGAGTATGGTTGGCCTCTGCTGCTGCAGTTTGGGCATGGCAAAGTTCATAATCTACAGTAACCTGAAGATCTCTCTGAAGTGTTCACTAAAGTAGGTTATCTCACTCCAACATTTGTTGACATAGTGATTGCCATTGTCAACGATTTCTTAGAAAGTGGACAATTTTGCACTTCTAATGCTAAACTCTCATCTCTATATCTTAGCCCAGTCACCAAAGTTATCAAAGACTGGTTATTCTATGGATGTGACCTGCCTGGTATCTGCAAGGCTGATAGGTCTTGAGTTATCAGCATACAAACTGAGTTTATTTGCTATGGTTTTTTGGTATACCATTAATATAGATAGTGAATAGTATGGATAAGTAAACTATCCTAAGACAGTCTCCTGAGGTACCCCACTTTAGATTTCAGCTTCTCTGGAGTAGTAAGTTTCATAGTATGGTGGATCTGGAAAGGGTTTATGTAAATACTGAGGTAAACTTGTAGTTCATAGTGTCTGTGAGTTTTTTTTTAGGGTAATTTAGTCCTACCCAAGCTTCAATAAAGACCAGCTTGTATTTCTTCCAGGTTTCAAAACTAAACATATTTCCGGAACCTTTTGGGGTTAGTTTTGAAGTTCAGTGAAATGGCTTCATTGATGCTAGGACTTATTTCTAACTACCTTGGACTTTGCCATTTAATCAGTTCTCTAAGGGGCTCTTGCTTATAAGCTTTGACAGTCTCTCCTTGCTTTTTCATTTCTTTTGTTACAAAGAGGAGGGTTTGTTTTGATTTGCACCTCCATGTGGTAGTTAAGTTTCTATTGACTGTGTCCAATATCATATTTTTCCTTTTCTCTAAACTATCTTTGACCTCTATTTTTCTACAAATATCCAGTAACATTGTTGTGTACAGTTACCTGATAAGATTTGCTGTTTATGGATAGAATATAAGTTGGCACGTCATTGCAATTTGGTCATGACTTCCATATGAGCATTGACTATCAAGATTAATGAGACATTTAGGCCATTCAATCGAGCAAGGTAAAGAAATGCAGGGCTCCACCTTTATCAATATCTTTTTGGGAATGTTACTGCTTGAAATAGTGGATGTGCATCTAGGCAATTAAGAAAAGTCTGCATAGCTGCACTACTTTTGCAAACAGCCTTCCACCCTCTCAATTGCAGGTAGTTAGAGTCATCATCCATAGGTAAGCGTTAAGCGTTTCTGGCAGCATCATCAACTAGCTGGCAAATGCCCAAGAGTGAATCATCTTAACTGCCTGAGGCTTAGCTCTTATGAAAACAGCCTAAAGCAAAGGGACCTGCTGGTAGGTTAACAAACACCCAAATTCGTTCTGCCCATGGCCATATTTGCCTAAATATTAATAATCCCTGCAGGATTGAGTCTTGTAAACATAGTCTTGTAAACTATATATATATATATATATCCCTATATGTATATAGTCTATATAAATATATATCTTGTATATATATCAAATATATATATATATATATATATAGTATATATATATATATATATATATATATATACTATATATATATATATATATATATATATATATATATATATATATATATATATTATATATATATATATATATATATATATATATATATATATATATATATATATATATATATATATATATATATATATATATATATATATATATATATATATATATATATATATATATATATATATATATATATATATATATTATATATATATATATATATATATATATATATATATATATATATATATATATATATATATATATATATATATATATATATATATATATATAGTATATATATATATATATACATTTACATTTATTGATGACAACTTTGCATGGATTTGGACTTTTCTATTTGGTTGATGGTTTGGGAATACTGTTTGGTCCTAGGTAGTTGGATGGATGTTAAGGTGAGAGCCTCGTTCAAGTGCACATTTGTCTCAATTGCTGGATTAGGACGACAGTTTTTTTTTTTTTTTTTTTTTTTTTTTTTTTTTTTTTTTTTTTTTTTTTTTTTTTTTTTTTTTTTTTTTTTTTTTTTGCCAAGTAATTACCTCTTAAACATAATATATATATATGTAGATCTGTTCCTGAATTTTCTTTTTGTATAGAATAACATTTTTTTTCATTCTTACCATGAAGATACAGTGAATCTGGTGGTGTGATTTTCATTAAGATTTATATGCTTTTAGGTTTTTTCCCCTTCTTCCAAAATCAGGCAAATTTCTTCAAGCCTGTAGCATTTGAGGGGTAACACTAAACTTGATGAAAATTATATATTTGGAATCTTTTAATGTGCTTATTGCTATCAAAATGCCGGTTTTTAGAGTTTCGGTTACTATTGAGCTGGGTCGCTCCTCACTTATAGTTTGTTACCACAAACTGTTTGATAAAAGAAACTCAAGAAGTTCTGTTATGAAGACATATTAAAAATAAGTGAACTTTTTAACAAAACAGTGGAAAAAAACAAACTTTTAATGGAAAATAATAATCAAGTTCCAAATATTGCAGCTTTGTATCCAGAAGCCGAATGGACACAGTAAGTTTTCTTTGGAGTTTTTCCATGCAAAGACATTGGGGTCTAAGAAATTATCCAGAAGTTAGGAACCCCGGTGACAATCGAAAGTGTCTCGCTCTGTCCACCCTTTGACAAATAATGAAAATAGCGTTTTGATAGCAGATTTATTTTTCAGGTTTAGTGGTGGTAAAATATACTCATACATTGGGGAAGTATGTATTTCAGTAAACCCTTACAGAACCGTAAATATATATGGCCAGGAATATGTGAACCAATATAAAGGTGAGCTCTCTGTTTCTTTATGGTGGTTGGGAGTTCTTCCTGTTTAGATCCCTTTTCAGGGATGTATTTGTATTTAAGCATAAATTAATTCGAAAAGCATAAATTTCCGTGTCTTCCGTTCAGTTCAGTTTTAGTTCAGCTCTGAAAATTTTAAGTAATGTCTTGTCATTCTTGATGTCATAGAAAATTAATGGCTTTGGTTGCATGCAACTTAAAACAAAGATTTTTCTTGAAGGCGTTCAATCAAATGTGCACATGCAATTTTTTTTGCAATTTTTTTAGTAAAAATACAAAAGTGCAGTTTTCAATGAAGATACCATATAATAGGTATTTTACAAAATCTGGTGAGGGGGAATCTTGCGAAAAATTCCTGCAACACCCCCCCCCCTTTTCGCACTCCTGGTTAATGTAGGTTTTTTTTTTTAAGGAGTGAGTTACACATATTTATAAGTAGTAGGTTAAATATGTCACTGAGTTATATATTTCTGTGTATATACTTATATGCCTAGTCATTGAGTTACACATATTTATAAGCAGTAGGCTAAATATGTCACTCAGTTATATATTTCTGTATATAACTTATATAGGCCTAGTCAGTGAGTTATACATATTTATAAGTAGTAGGCTAAATATGTCACTCAGTTATATATTTCTGTATATAACTTAGATAGGCCTAGTCAGTGAGTTACACATATTTATAAGTAGTAGGCTAAATATGTCACTGAGTTATATATTTCTGTATATAACTTATATATGCCTAGTCATTGAGTTACACATATTTATAAGCAGTAGGCTAAATATGTCACTCAGTTATATATTTCTGTATATAACTTATATAGGCCTAGTCAGTGAGTTATACATATTTATAAGTAGTAGGCTAAATATGTCACTCAGTTATATATTTCTGTATATAACATATATAGGCCTAGTCTGTGAGTTACACATATTTATAAATAGTAGGTTAAATGTGTCACTGAGTTATATATTTCTGTATATAACATATATAGGCCTAGTCAGTGAGTTATGTATATTTATAAGTAGTAGGTTAAATATGTCACTGAGTTATTGCCTTTGCAAAACAAAAGTGATCCGTTTATCTGGCCTCCCCCAGGCCATTCAGCATGTCCCCAGGTGGCGATAGGGAACGCTCTACAGATATGTAGGGTACCTCCATAGGAGGCATGGACCAAGGGGGGACCTTTTCCCTGGGGGTCCATAATAGAATCTGGGGCACCCTTGCCCGGGGTCATAAATACAGGCGGAGGAGGAAGAAGGCCCCTCAAATGTACACTCAAAAGGGCCCACTGGTTTATCCACAAGTTCCATGAGTTGCAAACCTTCTCCCAGCAATGGGTTAAATTACATGGTGATGCAGAACACCATCGCGGGAGGATCCTCTATAGGAGGACAACTGCGGCAGGGCGTAAGATCCAGATCTATGGACAACGGCCTCTGCAAAGGGCTGCCTCGACCTTTTCGGGGTACCTGCAAGACTGGGGACCTTGCGGTCAACTCTATTCCACTTGAGGAGTGGCGCCCCTCGAGGAAATTATAGCCTAGTAAACGACACAGCATTCGCACGGGATTCTGACTAATGGACAATTCTTCTGGGATTGGTATGTTTTGATGGGCGTCTTTGGGCTGAAAAACTCTTCCTAGCTAATTTATCTATTACGGGTTGCCTCCCCGTAGTAGCATAATATTTGTAGGCATGAATATATAATGAGTCGGAGGTAATAGGCTTGAGATTGTCTGTGCAGGATTTCGACTCTTGTTGATAGAAGAGCATCGCCAAGCGCTGAAAACCATGTTGTGACAAAGATGGGGCCCAGGATTGCACAAAGCCTCCATTCTTTGGAGGTCCCAGGGACTTCTTGCTGTCCGGTTCTAACCCGGCTTAAGCACTTCGGTGTAGACTTGAGAAGATATGTGATCCCCGTCCAGCACTGGTATCCGGGATCCTTGCTTTTCCTGAGGCGAAAAAAAAATTTCAATGATTTAAAGAACATGAAAATTGGAACTTGGAATGTTACGACATTAAAAAAATAACTATCGTATCGACATTTTGACTGATGAATTCAGACGATTTGAACTGGATTTATTAGGAGTTTCAGAAACTCATATCCCAGGGGTAGGAAGCATGAAATTAGGTGATATAGAATTTGTTTACTCAGGCAGGAAGGATGGGTTACATAGACAGGGAGTAGGGCTCATGATGAATAAGGAAGCTGCTAAGTCTTGTTTAGGCTGGGAAGGTATTAATAATAGAATACTAATTGCTCATTTTATGACTAGAAAGTTCAAGGTATCAGTTATAGTAGTATACGCCCCTGTAGAACCGACTGATGGAGATACTAGTGACTCAGATGAATTTTACTTACAGTTACAGGAGCAAATAGACAAGGTCCCAGGTAGAAATATGATGTTATTGCTGGGAGATTTTAACGCCCAGGTTGGTAGAAATAAGGATAGATGGTATCCCAGCTTAGGTAAATTTGGTGTAGGAAAAGAAAACAGTAATGGATACAGACTTTTGCAATTTTGTAGGTATAACAATCTAGTTATAACCAATACGGTGTTTGGTCATAAAATGGCTCATAAACTAACATGGTATTCACGTGATGGTAAGACAGCAAACCTTATTGATTATGTTATAGTAAACCAAAGACTGGCAGGATCAATACAAGATACTAGGGTATATAGGAGTGCTGTTATTGATGTTAAAAGTAAAGATCACCATCTAGTAGTGTCAAGGGTTAATTTAAAGCTGAAATATCGGAAGGGTAATTACCTCCCGGGAAGTTATGATGTTAGTAGACTCCAGGATGAGAATTTGAGAGAAACTTTCCAGGAACAGTTGAATACTAAACTTGAGAGTTTAAAATTTGATAATGTGGATGATGGTTGGAATAATTTTAGAAAAATAATTTGTGAAGTTGCTGAAGGTGTATTAGGGAAGAAAGCTAGAACTGCAGCTAAGAATATTAGTGAAAAAGCTTTAAGTTTAATAGAAAGGAGAAAGGACTTGTACAAGAATTATCTGAGTGATAGATCACATGAAAACAAAAGAAATGTAAAGAAAGTGGAGAAAGCATTGAAATATGAACTAAGGAGGTGTGAAGTGGAGGCCATGGATAAAATTGCCGAGGATTTAGAAGATGCAGCTAGACGGCATAATAGTAAAATATTGTACTGGCACGTTAACAAATTGAGAGGTAGTAGTCAATCCGGACTTGTCCCAGTTAAAGATAGGAATGGGGTGGCAATTAGCGATAAGGCAAAAGCTAAAGCGAGATGGGCCGAACATTTTGAGAATTTGCTTAACCGAGATAGAGTTGCAGGAAAAAATATAGAGGCAAATGAAAAAGTTTGTGATACCTTGGATGTGAAGAAAGATTTGTTTTGTGAGGAGGAATTAGAAACAGTACTAAAAGGATTAAAGAATAATAAGGCTCCAGGTGCTGATAGGGTAGTAAATGAGTTTCTTAAATATGGTGGCTCTGAGGTTAGAAATAAGTTATTGAAGATTATGAATATGATTTTTGAAAAAGGGAAGTACCTAACGATTTTAGGAAAACCTTAATTAAGCCACTTTATAAGAAAGGTGATAAAAGTGAGTGTGGTAATTATCGAGGCATTAGTCTGGTCTCTGTAGGTAGCAAATTGCTTAGTAATATGATACTTTTTAGACTGAGAGATGCCGTAGACAAAGTTTTAAGAGAAGAGCAGTGCGGTTTTAGAAAAGGTAGAGGATGTGTTGACCAAATTTTCACTCTTAGGTTAATAATTGAGAAGTGCCTAAGTTTTCAAACACCTTTGGTCCTCAGTTTTATAGATTATGAGCAAGCGTTTGATTCTGTTGATAGAGGAGCTTTAGTAAAGGTTTTATCCTTGTATGGTATACCAGACAAATACATTAAAGTGATTAGTGCTATGTACGAGAATAACACTGCTGCGGTTAAGGTAGGAAATGAGGTTAGCAGCTGGTTTTGTATTAAATCAGGAGTTAAGCAGGGTTGTGTTCTATCCCCCTTTATATGGATTATTTTGATGGACTTTGTTTTAAGGAGCACAGGAAAGGCAATGGAAGGCCACGGAATCAAATGGGGAGGAAAAAGTCTCCTGGACTTGGATTATGCTGATGATTTAAGCATCCTAGATGATAGTGTGAGCAAAATGAATGAAGTTTTAGAGGTTTTGCGAGTTCAGGGTGCTAGTATTGGTTTGAAAATTAATGTTAGGAAGACTAAGTCACTAAGGCTAGGAATAAGTGACGATGAAAAGGTGATGTTGGGTAATGAAAAGATTGATCAGGTGGGCAGTTTCACTTATCTTGGTAGTATTATTAGTAAAGATGGTGGGAGCAGTGAAGATGTTAAAAATAGAATAGCCAAGGCTCAGGGTGTTTTTTTTCACAGTTAAAAAAAAGTCTGGAAGAATAGGAAGATAAGTCTGCAAACCAAGATTAGAATCTTAGAAGCTACAGTGATGACAGTGGTCAAATATGGCTCTGAAGCATGGACGCTCCGAAAAGCGGATGAAGATTTGCTAGATGTTTTCCAGAGAAATTGCTTAAGGATTGTTCTGGGTACCCGGCTGACTGACCGTATTTCAAACAATTGGCTATACGAAAAATGTGTGTTCAATACCGCTTTCTAGGTCTATAATGAAAGAAAGGTTGAGGTGGTTGGGGCATGTTGTGCGGATGAAGGATGACAGATTGCCGAAGATTGTTCTTTTCGGCCAACCATCTAGGGCTAAACGGAAAGCAGGTCGTCCCCGTCTGGGGTGGGAGGACGTCATAAAGAAAGATTTAAAGGAAATGGGAACTTCGTGGGCGGGTGTAAAAAGGGAGGCTTTGAATAGATTGGGGTGGAGGAGGAGCGTGCGTAGCTGTGTTGGCCTCAGGTGGCTTGGTGCTGCGATGAGTTGTTAGTAGTAGTAGTAGTTTTTTATAACGTGATATTTTTTTCAATACCACATTATCCTCTTCTAATCCCATATTTTTATATAACCTGAATTTTTTTGTATAACATGTTTTTTGCAATACAACATCCTTCAAGTCCTATATTCTTTAATTGCTTAATTTGCAAGCTTGTTTTTTATCAACCACTTATCAAATTTATCTCTTAACTTATTAAAGTATCTTTATCGTGTTTATTTATTAATGTTTTTCCAGTTTCTCTGTTTTTGTTTTTTTTTCTCGCAGAAGATGACGGTAGTTAAACTTTTTTACGCCACAATTTTGTGGTGCCACAAATTTGCGCCACAAATTTTTTACGTCACAAATTTGTACATGGTCGTCCAACCTAAAAAGATTAATTCAATTTTCTGTCCTAATAAATTTTTACATATGAGGATGCTGTTCTTTCACTAGAGATTAGCGCACTGTCTAATGCAGGAGACAAATTAAAGGATTTTGCTGGATTGCTTTGATGTGGTGAGATCCAGGAAAATAATTCAAGTTTGCTAAGATAACAGTCATGTTGTACGATTTTTTGCGATTATTTTTTTTTCTGAACCCCAGTGGTGGTTCTGGCATCTCTTGCGTCCCGCGCAACATCTTGATTAGCGCCCCTCCTGTCTCCCACAAAATTTTCTGGCCAAATTTCAATAAAATTTTCATTTATTAACAAAATTATTTTCGATTTATTTTAATTAATATTTTTTTTGAATTTATTATCTTAATTATTCAATTATCATTAACTGTTCAATTATTTGTTATTTTTTTTACTTTATTTTTATTTAATTAATTGATTAATTGTTTATTATTTATTTTCATTTATTAAGTAGGCCCTCTACTTTATTTTGATAAAAATAAAATTTCAAAAATAGCCATTAGAAAACAACCGTTAGAAACTTGGAGTAACACACAGCAAAAAAAAAAAAAAAAAGAGCAAAAAGACTTTAGTGTATCGACTCTTAGACTGATAAGGAAGAGAGAGAGAAAAAATAATAACTCACACATAAAAATAAAAACTGGTAAGGCGGGGATGTGGAGAAATAAAGATGCAAGCTGTGTTTGAAACTTTCTGTAAATTTTCTCAGTTCTACTGCGGCACTTTACCTTTTTACGGTAAACTTTTTAGTATTTGAACTAATATTGTCTAAACGAATGTGGAATATATACTTTTGTAGCAACTTAATATTCCCTAAGTAACGTCTTCATTAAGCTTCTTTCTTGAAAAATCTAAACTAAAAGTTCGATAAGATATTGAACTTATGTGTGAGTAAATATAACTAGAAATCACTATAGGAAGCTCGTGTTTGATCACTAATCAAACAAGTTTGTGGTAAGGAGCGATTCGGCTCAATAGTAACCGAAACTCAAAAAACTGAATTTTGATAAAAATAGATACATCAAAAGAATCGGCTTTTTATGCTGAATCTAAATTTATGAAATTCATTAAGTTTCATGTTACCCAATTAGTCCTCCTCCCCGCTCCTTTTCCCCCAAAAAAACATCTGATAAAACTTTTGAGATAACCATTAGATTCTGCATAGTTGAAAAGTCCAATAAAATGTGCTTTTGAGGACAACCAGACCCCCCATAGTCCCTGAGGAAAGGGCTGTAGCCTATGTTGCGTAATTTGCACAGTAACTGCTATTGGGAAATTATAGAGCAATTTTTCTGGGCAAAATTTCCTCTGTGTGCGTATGTGGGGGGTTCAAGGGGAGAATTTAATTTTAGAGGGAAAGTTTTCGGGGGAAATTTATGCACAGGTGATTTTCTGGCATGATATGAATAAAAGCGGTCAGAAATTAAATAAATAAAAACAAGTTTTTCAGCTGAAATTAAGCAGCAACATTAAAGCATAAAACGATCAGAAATTATTCCGTGTATGCCCCTTCCTTAATCCTCGCTCTCCGAGCTAAAGTTAGACTTTTTGTCACAATTCTTTAAGCAAGACTGCTCAAACACAAGAGCGGATGAATTGGAATGAAAAGTATTTTTAAAGAACTTTAAGACTTTAGCGTAAAGAGCGAGGCTTGAGGAAGATACAATCCCGCTTGTATATGGAGTAATTTCTGTTAGTTTTAAGCTTTAATGTTTCTTTTCACTTTCGGTAGAAAAAAACTTCTTTTTTTTTTATCATGTTGAGGAACCATACCACCTAATCTAATGATAAATCACTGTGGTGGCAACCTTAATAGGATTTTGCTATAAATTTTACCAACAAGATAAGCCGAAATAACTGTTGCCATCCCTAATTCGGCTACAAATGGCGATTTTTCGATATTTTGTTATTTGACCATTTTTGTTTATCAAAACACGCTTTTAAATTTTCGGTTACTATGGGCTAAATTTCTTTCTTTACTAGGTTGCATCTGACGGTTATCCTACCATTGGACTAGACAGGGCACCTTGCTATTTAGACAAGATTTACCTTTGAAAATAATTACATTGATGACATATTCTAGCGTATTTTCTTGTTTTTAAGTTAAGGTTTATTTATAGGCCGAGAAATTTTTGAGCGTCCACCGCATCTATTTGCGATTGGCGATGCGGCCTACAAAACAATGAAAAGACGGGGCAAAGACACATGCATCGTTATTAGCGGAGAGTCCGGATCAGGAAAACAGAAGCCTCTAAGATTCTTATGAGATACCTTGCTGCAGTGACAAACATTTCAGGACAGCAGGAAATAGAGAGGTAAGGCTCACCTAAATACAAATCCTCTCCTATATAAATATACTATTTGATGAAATGTTATTGGGATAACGCTCGGTCCCTTAAGTGTTAAGAACATACATGTAAAAAAAAAGGGAAAAGTTCTTGAAAATAAGGTTTCCACAGTCTTCCTTCCAATGAAAATATGAGACTCCCCAGCCCATCGAAGCAAAAAATTGAATTAGTGTCTCAGTTCTTAAGTCTAGAGACTTATCTTGTTAAAAGCAATAGCGCTGACTCAGTAAAGAGCAGTGGGTCATCTTTTTATATTTTTTTTTCTATTCTCATTGTATAGAATATTTTTCTATTCTTATTGTATAAAATGTTGGTTCATTGAATTGTAAATTTGAGATCTAGTGTCCTTTTTGAGCCGTCCTAGCCGAGTGGTTAGTGCTCCGGACTTGAAATCCTGAGGTCAGGGGTTCGAGTTCTGGTGTCACTGGTTATTTGGTTTGGAACGGGGGTCAATGGTGTGACCCTGTAAGCTCAGCCAGAGTCGACCCAGCTCTAAATGAGTACCTGGAGAAATCTGGGGGAAAAAACGGGAAGCGTCGGATGATTTTCCCCCAACCACGCATTGCACTCCTGGGAGAAGACATCGAATCAGGAGATTGGTACCCGCGTAACGCAGACCATTGGTAAGACCTAACGCAGACCTTGTAGTGAGACTTGGAAATTCAAGCAGAAAGAGCGCCAAGTCTCACAGTATAGAAAGGTTAATATTTGGTCAGTGTGCGAAAAAGTTTTTTTTTTTAAGTCCTTTTTGAGTGACAAACCTGGACGTAGTGCAATCAGTCCCCCTTTTTGCCCCAGGTCGTCCCTACAGCCCCGACATCAGGGAAAATTTCTTTGTAGAAATCATGAATACTGAATGTTAAAAAAATGTCTCCTCAGGGGCAAAGTGAGACTTGGAAATTCAAGCAGAAAGAGCACCCAGTCTCACAGGTAACTTCTTTCACAAGTAGAACTTTGTCCATAATAAAAGTTTAATATGTTACACCTTATTAAAATTAAGGTTATTTAATAATGTCGATCTATACAATCCATCAATGCTCATACTCTGTTTTTGGAAAATGTTGGCCTTGTTTTTGGTTTCTCTATATATTTTGTTATTCTGGTCCACACTATTGTGTCATCTAACTTTAGATTTTTATATTTTTTCAGATGTATCAGATTAATGAATATCGTACGTGAAATCCCACCTAAAATCAACAGTTTTCTTTCTTTTTCGTTTTTATTCTATTTTTTTTTTTTCAGATGTGACTAATGAATACCGTAGTAGCTTTCTTTTTTTCTTTCTTTTATTTTTCTCTTTCTACTAGGCTACTTTTTTCCAAGGTTTCCAAGGCAAGCAGACAAGTAAACGTCTTTAGCGACATATTATTTTCTAATATTTTGACTTTCAATTTACATTCATTGGCAATAAAAAGTATGTGCATAAAACTTATCATTATCAGTAAATACTACTACTACTAACAACTCACTGCAACACCAAGCCACCTGAGGCCAACATAGCTAAGCACGCTCCTTCTCTATCCCAGTCTATTCAAAGCCTCCCTCTTTACACCCTCTCAGGAAGTTGCCTTTTCCCTTAAATCTTCTTTTTACGACATCAGGGTTGCCAAATGGACACATTTCATGTCAAAAGGACACATTCCCATGTCCCGGGACACAATGACATAAAAGGGCAAAAAACAAAAAAGTGACATATTTTAGAAATTTGGGACACAAAAGGGCAAATAAGGCAAGTAAAATTGGGATATAAAATGACAAATAAGGCAAATGAATTATGAAATGAAACGAAACATTTCCCAACTGGAAATATATTAAACAAAAAAAGGTGACTTTTTACCAAAGTAGTGCCTTTTCTCAGTTGTTTTTTAGCTTCTGAGTTTCGCTGGAAATATCGTAAGTAAAGGATTTTCTCCAAAATAAGGGATTTTTACATGTATGTATGACTTTCGTGCTTTCACAGTAAGTCATTTAGTATGAATTTTTTATATAATTTTTTTTCGTTTTCGTTAGATTTGATGTTAACTGACCACTTTGAAGGATGTTTAAAAGCGTGTTTTGGTCAAGAATACAACTGGTGAAAAAATTATTAACCACTAGTTTTTTGAGGTTTCAAGATGGTCCATTTTAGCTAAAAATGACACATTCCTGGACACAATCAGGGACCGAAAAGTTATCAACCCTGTACGAGATTCTCCCACCCCAACCGAAGACGACCTGCTTTACGTTTAGCCCTAAACGGTTGGCCGAGAAGGACAATCTTTGGCAATCTATCATCCTCCGGCCGCAGAACGTGCTCTAGCCATTTCAACCTTTCTTTCGTTGTAGTCCTAGGAATCGGTATTGAACCACACTTTTCTTACAGCTTACGGTTCGAAATACGGTCGGTCAGTCCATAGGCTATTTCTCTGGAAAACATCTAGAAAATCTTCCTCCGTTTTTCGCAGACATATACTATTATCAATAAATAGTATAAACACCTTTATAAATACAACAAAATTAGCAACTAGTTTAACCCTATATTGGCTGCAGTGTTTCAATAGGTGAAATGTTCCGTAACGTTCAATTTCTGGAGAATTGAAAAAAAAATGATAATTCTGGACCTTAAAGATAGGAAGGGGCCCCGAAAAGGGGCAGCAGTTGTCGTAGGAGCAGAAGTAGTATTAGCAGTATGTACATAGTGCTTTTTGGTTAGTTAAACATACCTGAAAGTTCCAACACAATACTCAAAACGATTTAAAAGGCATTGCTAATACGCCCTTTTGTAATTGCACACGCGTGATCCTGTAAGATTCGACATAATAACTTATGCTTTTTCTGAAATATATCTGATTTACCCTTTTTACGAGCTACATGAACATAGTGTATTTTGATTTAGCTAGGCACTCCCCTTAAGATTTCAGAAGAGCTTCACCTTAATACCCTTACCCTTTTTTAAACCAAGAATCAAACATGCACTCGCGTAATTAGATTATTTTGCTATGTGGCAGTTTGCCACCCCTCCCCCCATCAACCCCCAGTTTGACCTCCCCCAACCCCCCTCCCCCTGAGCTGAAATTTAGTTTCTTCGAAAATCTTATAAAAACTAAGATAAGCCTGCATAATTCAAGCATCCAGAGAGACGGGTCAGTTTTCCTTTGTACGGTTTATATCATTGCCTTTTTAATTTTCACTGTCATTTTGACTCTGTTGGGAAAATTGGCAACAATTTTGGGAGAATTGAAAGATGTGTTTCAGGTTCTCTGACTGTTATTAATAGCTATTGATAATATTCGGCATTTAAAAAATGAGAAGACAATTCTAATGTTAAAACGTTCCAAGTCTTATACAAGGTGGCGATTGGGTATTTCGGTCCTCAAAAAATCAACGGAGAAATGTGGATGGCATGAAAGACCTCCTCGTACACAGGGTCATCATTACTTCCTTATTGAAGAAAATCGGGGACAAAGTGCATTTGACATATAACTGGCTGACAAAATCCTCGTTTTCTCACCTTTCTTGATTTTATTTTTTCATTTGTCATTCTCTTTCCTCTCTTAGTTTCATATATAAAAAAAAGAAACGTGGAGAACCGTATTAAAGAAAAGTAAAGACTAGTATAAAAACCCGTATAAAAAGAAACGTATTGAACTAGTTTTTATATATTTCTGGTTTTCCGCGGGGAGGGGCAAGATCCCCAATCCTTAACCCTGTGCAACCGTGGCGGTAATAATTTTCTTGAGAAAGTTTGTCCAGACGAGCTTTGTTGCTTAATAAATTGGTAACCAAACTGCAACCATTTTAACATTTTCAGTGCAATTTTAGGTAAAAGAAAGTCCTACCGGTTTCTGTGCGCTATCTCTATGCCACCCAATCTCCAGAAAAAGTTTTTTCTAATAATTTAAATTATTTTTTTTTTGTTTTAACTTTCGAAGTTCCATGTTCATTTGTTTTAGTAGAAACCAATTTTAAAAGAAAATATTTCTTTTAGTTTTCAAGAACCTTGATTTCCAAAGAAAGGTCTTGAAAGAACGAAAAAAGAAAACTTGTTAATATATTATATATATTATTATATTATATATTATAGTATTTATTATGACTTTCCTTATTTGTATGTGTAGCCTAAGAATTGACTTTTTGAGATTAGTTCCATTGTATTTTTGATTTGGCTATAAAGAGGTCGTGTTACCTTTCTTCCTTTTATTTTTGCCAAATCTGTGGAATCCCATATTTGAATTGATAAATGGTGATAATGATAAATTACATCCAAAATGATAAATTGAACCAAACAGCTTAATAAGGAATAACTCCTTTGAGGAGGTGTCTCCTTTGTCTTTAGGGAATCAACATATCGTTAATGTTTGAATTTTTATAGATGAAAAGTGTTGTTAAATTTAGATAAATATCTTTGCTTATATATTTCCACGGTTCAACCTGGCAACACTGGCGTAAAGGTGGTACTGCTCTCGAAACTTCATAATTTTGAAATAGCCACACGAAGATTTTGTGCTTGAGTTTTTGCGGACAAAAAGTTTTGTCAAATTGGACGAATTAGCTGTGTCTGTTTATTTTTACGGTTCAGTGCTGCAATACTGATGAAAATGTGTTACTGCCCGAAAAACTTCAAAATTTTTAAATAAACTTAATAAAATCTGAAACAATAAAATTTTCAGGTATGAATAGATTAGAAATTGATCAAGGTAAAAATTGTTTTGTTTTGATGTCTTTGTTTACTTTAATAAATGTACTGCCTGAAAGTTACGCTATTGTTCATACCTCTCGAGCAAAAGGATTTGGTATATCAGGCGTATCTCAGGAAACTCCAACCTGTGATAAAAGAAGTGCTTAAAGATTTACCGCGCTTACTTCTTACAATATACTTGTGATTTTTCTGAAGTTGTGATACCAGCTTAAATAAAAAACAGAATACTAAGAGAGTTTAACGTGTTTTTTTCCCAGGTTTACAAGCTATATTATTGCTAATATTAAGCTTTCAATCAATTAAGGCTTTTATTTTCAGAGTCAAGAATGTGTTATTACAGTCAAATGCTATTCTTGAAGCGTTTGGGAATGCCAAAACCAATCGGAATGACAACAGTTCCCGTTTTGGGAAATATATGGATATTCACTTTGATTTTAAAGGAGACCCATTAGGGGGTCAAATATCGAACTATTTACTTGAAAAATCACGTGTGATTATGCAGCAGTCAGGAGAGCGCAACTTTCATTCATTTTACCAGGTTAGTCTTATCTTAAGCATCTATCGCTTCAATAATTTTAACCCTGCTTTCCCCCCTAGACTAGACTGGTTCTGGAGACCCTATTGCACAAGTATGTTTTGCGTGCTGCTGTGCTGGTCAGTGTTGTTGGCGGAGGTTATAGGTCTGAGGAAATCCATCTTTTGCGAGGTCGGCTGGGTAGTCCTTGCCTTGCACTCCTTCTTCGATGGTGATTTTTGGTATATCTGGTTGATTGAAATTCGAATGCAACTAAGTCAGCGGAGCTGTTAACTTTTGATTTAGTTTATGATGGTGCGAAAGTAGCGGAGAAGCCTAGAGAGTAGGAAAAAAGATAGGAAGATATGGTATTAGCAGAATATACTTGATAACAAATTAGTGTTGATGTATTTGAGTCCTGGGGTCGGTGTTTATAGGATTTAAAAAAGGGAGGGGGGGTCAATAGTATGACTGTGTAAGTTCAGCCAGAGTTGACCCAGCTCTAAATGAAAATGGGAACCTGGAGAAATCTGGGAGGAAAACATGGGAAGAGTCGGATGATCCCCCCCCCCCTACCACGCATCGCACTCCCGGCCGAAAGAAGAAAAATCAGGAGTTCGGTACCTCCGCTACCCAGATCATTGGTCAGCATGCAAAAAAGTTTAAAAGTAAACTTAAAAGTTATAGCGTAGGTTTTCCAAACCAAGCTTTCGCAGTTTTTGTGGGTAATTTTGTAGACCATACTGCCTCTCCATGACGATAAATAACAGTTCGAATTGGGATAAATCCTTTTATTAGACAATGAGTAAAAACAAATTCAAATAATTTGAAAACAATTGACTTACAATTTTTCACACTAGGCTCATATTAAAAAAAATATGTTAGGAATTGGATCGATATTGAAACTACCTGCATCTTTGTTAATTGCCCGCGAAATTGTGTTTTTTTATTTCCCTAAACCAATATGTAAGACCTTTATTACTAGAAATATCTGTCGCTTCCTGAGACCGGTTCACCCCAAGGGTGAAGAAAAATATGCTCTGCCAAAACAAAAACGAAAGTTCGAAGTTTTCTAAATTCGAGAGCTTCATTTTCGGAATTGCCGTGGTCAGCAAACTGTTCCACAAATGGCTGGTCAGTTCGACCAATGCAGAATTCCCCACAAGAGCAGAGAAGGCTATGCACTCCACTTCCTATGATTGTTACAAGTTTTGTCTTTCCCGGAATTTAGAGAGATGCTCAAAGGTCTGGCCAATTTGAAACTAGTTTCGATATTGTTTTTTAATATAGTTTGTTTAAGTTTTTCCCAAAGGATTTGTACAAAAGATAAAGGAACTCTAGTGATTTTAAATTTTAGGATATTATATCCCGTGCGTGATTCGATAACTTGGGCCATGCTAAACTTTGGAGCATAGTTTTTATGATTTACCAAACACAATGAAAATGTCACATGTGCTTTTTTTCAAATTGAGAAGACGGAAGTTTGGAACAGATGTTTTTCCTATTTGCATACTAAATTTACGAAATATTCTGAGATGAGGTATTGATTTGGGCAGTTGAATACATTTTGGAAGATTTTTTGCTAGAATTTAAATTCGAAACTCGTTGTAACTTTAAAGCATTTTACTATGTTGTTGTTGTTTTTTGCCGCCTTTGATACTACCGTCTTAGGAATCAATTCCATTAAGTTAACTAAACAAATAAAAGAACAATTTCAGAAGGTAGATACGTCGCAGGTTATTAATTTAACATGCCAATCGTCTCTTCGAAAAGTGCCTCTTTTTGATGCTCTAAAACACTTATGTTTTTTTCAAATGACAGTAAGAAGCAATATTAAAGCTTAAAATGAACTGAAAATGTTCCGTAGACGAGGGGGCTCCCACTTCCTTAACCCTCGCTCTTTATTCTAAAGTGTTAAAGTTCTTTATAAATGCATCTTATTCAAGTTCAACTGCCTGTATGTTTAAGTAGTCTTTCTTCAATAATTGTGACAAAAAGGCAAACTTTAGCGAAAATACGAAGGCTGAGCAATGGGCAGTTTCTCCTCATATACTTAATATTTTTGTTCGTTTAAGTTTTAGTGTTACTTCTTGCTTTGAAAAATTGTTGTTTTTTTAATAATATCTGACCGTTTTTTAAATCATCTTGCCACCACCACCCCGTGTAAAATTCCCCAGAAAATTAACCATGTGAAAATCCCCCCCCCCAAAAAAAACAAAACAAATTCTGTATGCTTCCCAGTAAGAAATACTATAGGCAATGTTAACAATGGGCAAATTGTGCAGCCCTTTCCCTAGGGACCCACGGGGGTCATGTCCTTCCAAATGCATAATTGTTGTACCTTTCAACTATACCGAATCAAATGGTTATCCGAACATTTTGATCGGATATCTTTAAGGAAAAAGGGGGCATGATAGGGAGGCTAGTTGCCCTCCAATCTTTTTGGTTACTTAAAAAGGGCACTTGGACCTTGATTTCCTCTCAAATGAGACCTCTACCGATCTTCTAGGATCACTGGTTCATTACAATCACCAATGGAAAAATAAAAACCAACAACAAATAAGCACGCATCCGTGATATTTCTTCTGGCAAAAAGTGCGAAATTCTATATGTGTGTGTATAGGAGCTTGAAATCACTAAAGTAGGGTTCTCTGATATGTTGAATCTGTTGGTTTGATTTTTATTAACTGACTATTTTGACTTTTTTGGAGTTTTTCCCTCCCTTTTTCAAAAATAGCCCAAATTTTATCAGGCTCGTAGCTTTCAATGGGTAACATGTAACTTAATGAACTTTATGTATTTTGAATCAACATAAAAATTAATTCTTTTGATGTATCTATTTTAATCAAAATTCTGGTTTTTAGAGTTTTGGTTACTGAGTCGAGTCCCTCCCTACTTATAATTAAGTAAGAAGTGTTTGAGTCATATGTTTGAGTATGAGGAATGACCTAATATATTCCAGGAAAAGTATATTTTCAGTTAAGCAACTTCAAAAAGAAGTAGTCAACGGCAAAGGTTTATTAATGATTTGTAAAAAATTAAGATGGAATTTAATATAGGGAGCCACACATGTGGGTTTTCAAATCAACATACCTAACATTTGGTGGAGAAAAAATGCCCATTTTAATGTTTCGTATGTGTTTGAGTATGAAGAAGTGCTCCAATGCATTACTTTCTACTGAAACAATTAGTAATTGACGGCAAAGATTCTGTAAATATGGATTTTTAGTAATCTAGCCGAGTGGTTAGCGCGCTAGACTTTAAATCCCTTGTTGGTGAGGAGAGGGGGATACGGGTCCTGCTGTCGCTGGGTATTCTGTTTAGAACGGGGGGCAGTGATGTGACTCTGTAAGCTCAGTCAAGAGTCGAACAAGCTCTAAATCAGGGTTGCCAACTGGTGACGTCTAAAAAGAGTGTAAATAAAGTCCAAAAAAGAGTGAGTTTTGCTAAAAAAGAGTGCAAGTCAAAAATTTGCGCATTCTCTCTTCTACGCTCCCTCTGAGGTAAAAAGGAGTGCATTTCACACGAAAAAAGTGCAATTTGGCAATCCTGTCCCTTGGTTTAAATGCACTTTCGACGAATATGTCTACTACTGACGTTTAAAGCGAATGAAAACTTAACCCAAAAGAGTGATTTTCACTCTTTTGCATCCCCTCTGAGGTAAAAAAGGGGGCTATTCACATGAAAATTGTGCAAGTTGGTAACCGTGCTCCAAATAGGTACCTGGAGGAAAAAACGAGGAGCGTCGGATGATTTGCCCCCAACCGCGCATTGCACTCCCGGCCGAAAGCTGAGAATCAGGAGATCGAAACCTGCTCTGCGCAGACCATTGGTCAGCGTGCAAAAAAAAGTAAAAAAAAAGTTTGGTAATTATTGATTTTTATTGGTTTTTTATTTGTAACAAACAAAGGAGGAATTTCCAGAGGAAGAAACATTGTGGGTTCTTATTTCAAGTTTTCAGTGTTTCTTATGTGTTTGGGTATGTAGTTCTTTTTTTTTTAAGAAAATGTTTGCACAGGTAAATTTTAAATTAAGTAACTCTCAAAAATTCTACCAATCAGCGGCAAAGTTTTAATTCGCTGTATTTTGGATGCTTAAAACAGCTTTCTTTTTACAAACAGCTGATGGTTCATGGAACAGATTTCTGTATGGCCTCTTCCAAACAACACTATTATAACAAAATAGTAGTAACGTCAGGGCTACCACCCGCTAAACAAAATCACAATATTCTTTAAAAAATCACTAGATTCTTGAAAAAAAAAAAAATCACTATGTCAGCACATAAATCGCTTGATTATTGACTTAAAATCACTAGAATTATAATACTCTTTGTCAATGTAATTAATACTTCTTTTGTTTTTTTTTATCATGTTCTATAAAGGCGCACCTATAGGAAGAGGGTAAAATTACCCTCCAAGAAAAATAGCTTTAAGTTGATGTTTTGTTTTTTCAAGCGGAAATTACACTTGAAATTTTGAAAAATGCCATTTCGCATCTTCATGCAGAAAATAGAACAAAATCCCTGCTTTCTCTGTATTTTCCCAAATTGGTAGCCCTAGCTTATACCCGATCGCTAAAAAACTGGTTATCAGTGATCTAATCGAAATATTTACTTTTTTTTTTATTTTTTTCCTTGTCGATTCAAAACCCCAGTTCTTTTCCAAAAAGCATAAGAACTATTTTCTTTTTACTCTAGTTGAGCTGGTGTAATTACTGGGACACACCGAACCATTTTGAAAATGACCTTTTTATATTTTCATAGAAAAAAATTGTCAAATTCTTCACAAATTTCGATAAGGATCGTTCTTATTGCTTCTTAATAAAAAAGATCCAAAGAAAATCGTTTTTCTCCCATAAATTTTTGCTTATTGGGGATAATTGGTTCTCACGAAGTTTAAATTATTGTCGGGTTTTAAGTTAAACAATTAGAATGTTATCTGTGATTATTAAGTGTTTCAGTACAAATAAGAGAATTTGAAGAATTTAAACCATTAAACAGTTCTCAAAGTACACACTCTTCCCCCCCCCCCCCTTACTCTCAAACGACTTAAATCATAAAATTACAATCAATTTAACCTATCCAGCTCTATTACAAATCTTATTATAAAAAGTACTAAGTCCTATTTTGTTTTTCAATGATTTCTTTTTCATTCATAAAATTATATTTAATGTATATCTACCAGTGGCGGATTCAGGGGGTGAGGGGGGCGCGCGCCCCTAGCGTTGTCTAAAGTAGTGTAATTTACTTAATTAACGCAAGTTTTGCGTTAATTAAATTTTCTCCTAACGCAAGTTCATCGGATCAACCTATTTTGCCCCCCCCCCAAAAAAAAAAAAAATCCTGGATCCGCCCCTGATATCTACCATTTTATTATTCAGTGACTCCATTCCAGTTCTATTTGTAGATGTAGAGGGTGAATTCATATCCACTATTCACTCCACTTTCGAAGGTTATAATAGAAGAAAATCTAATTTGGAAATGATAGATAATAGAGAGTAAAAAAACATTAATATGAAGACAAAAATTCGGCCTGAGCAAAGTTTGTCAAATAGGAAGTATACAACACTTTACGATTAACTAGGTTCGCTTATCATCTTGATGATCATGCTCTGGGATCTATATCTGATATGGACATATGGTGGGACATCGGAAGTTTCAAAGGCGGTATAATTACATAAGTGCTAATTTTGGACCATATTAGGAACTGTATAAACCACTATTTTGCGTTTTTTTTATCTATCAGCTTCTTGTGTGATTTAGTTGATTGAACCATGAATCTACGCGCTATATACTGAAAAATCACTAGATTTATGAACAAATCACTAGTTTTAGAACAGAAATCACTATAAATCACTAACCAGATGAAAATCAATAGGGAACATAAAAAATCACTAGAAACAGTAATAAATCACTCGGGGTGTTAACCCTGAGTAACATTTAGTTTTCATTCAACACTAGTTCCAAATATAATTATTATTGTACGAAATCTGGTTTCAACATATCTAAATTCACCGAAAATTCCTTTTTCTTTGCTGGGATTCAATTGGCTTTGCGAATCAGCTTTTTCAGTCTTATGCAAGCTTTGATGGTAAAAGTTGAAGGTAGGTTAGGTTAAATTAGGTTATAAATCTCAGAAATGAGTTAAAAACCTAACCTAACGTGTCACCACCAAACCTCGCATAAAACTGACAAAGTTAAATGGCAACGCTGACTAATCCCAAAGAGAAAAAAAGTTATTTTGGACATTCACTGGCGAAACTCGAATACTGTCGATATACACCAATTTCGGACATTCATGGCAACATAATCATAAACCGCGACTAACGAAAGCAAGTCGGCAAAGACTCAGGCATTGCATAAGTGCTAAAAACATGACCTAATGTTTTTTACTTTAGATAATTCTAATTCTGGTTGTGAAGTATTTCATGCAAATGTATTTTGGAAAGAGATGACTTAATCCGAGCTTTTTATTAAACTATGTTGCAAGGTGTAGGCGTTAGCTTCAAGACATTACTGTACTTCCGACTTTTTAATGAATGTTTAAGCACAAAACGCCGACGCAGATCGGCTAAAGCTACGGAAACAGTGACGTTATATTGGCGCTGATAAAGCATTACAATTTGTACTTGAAAAATTTTGGATAATTAAAGCCACAAACCTGTTCCGCTTCTTTCTGACTCATCCTTTTTTGGTTGCGATGTTTGTTTTTAACTGGCAATAGTATTTGTGTAGTACTCAATATGACTTTGAGAGCCTTGATTTTTCTGCTCTTGTATTCTGTATAAAAGTTTGTTTGACGATCTTGGCACATAGTCTCAAATCAACTTCTCTCAATTTTTCAGGAAAAAAAAATTTCAGGAAGAAAAAGAATATAGAAACTTATAATCTTCTGTGATTTTCGCTAAGATTTTTTGAGAAAATTTCGCAATTGTTTTTTTTTCTTTGCTTCAGACTTGAACTTAAATAAACTTCGATATTTTTAGAAGATTAAATGGGAAGGGACTAGTTTTAAAGCAGGATTCATTAAGCATGTGTGAATTGAGATCTACTTTAGAATTTGAAAGATTTTATAGTCAAAGAATTTGAAAGACATTTAGCATGTGTAAATTCGATCTGGTTTAGAATATGAAACATTTGGCTCGAAAATGAAAGTTTTTTTTTTCGCATTTGCTTCGCATTCGCATTGCCATCATTTGAAAAGACCAGGGGCAAACCAAATTTACAATTACCTACTCGCTACACATGGGTCTAGGTGTTTACCCCCCCCCCCCCGGAAAACTCCCCCACGCGCAAAAATTGAGTAGCCAAAGAGAAAGCACTAAATAGGTAACTCAAAAGTCGATCAGACGTCCTAAGCATGGGCGCCCATATGGGGGGGGGCAGGGGGGGGGCTCTTGCCCCCCTGGCTGAATGATGCTGCCTTTATTTTTATATTTTTTGTTCTGAGATTTCTATTATATAGCATTAAAAGTAGCAATTAGACGTAGTTTGCCCCCCCCCCCCTGGAATTCAGCTTATGGGCGCCCATGGTCCTAAGGGATAACAAAAGGGCCAGACATCAAAGCTATTTTAGGACAGGGGCTGGTTGGTATCCAACCACTTTCGACTTATAAAAATGCACTAGAACTCTAAAAAAATGTCCGTATATTTCCCAATAACAAATACTATCTGTAAGTGTGGCCAGCGTTTAATTCCTGGAACATACCCCCGGAAGGTACCCCGCCCCCACGGATTGTTGGTCTCCAATCACTCGACTTATAAAAAAAGGACTAGAACTCTCGATTTCTGATCTAATGAGCACCCTCCTAAGTTTTCCGTGACCATGAGGGGGAGGTGAGGATGAAGAAGAGGAAGTCCCCATCTAATTTGGAATGGATTTTGCTCATTTTGGGGTTTAATGTTACTCTTTACTTTCATAATAATAGCGTAGACCAGATATATTCTCAGAAATCATAAGGGTGTACATGATATCAATTTCACATTTTTGATACTTTTTGAAAGCTTCTTTTATGCCCCCCCCCCCAAAAAAAAAATAACTCCCACAAAAATTCTTGTTACAGCCCTGTGAGTTACATCATTTTCTACCTCCACCCTCCCCTCCTCTCTCCCTTCGAACTAATTCTATCTTTACCTGATGGCTGAATTAGAACTGGGATATTTTGGCATTAATATGCACCCTTCGAGAAACATACGATATTTTTTCACGGAGAGTTTTATGCAGGGGGGAGGGATTGTCTGAAAGAATTTCCAGTGGGGAGAGAATTTTTGGGAATAGTTTCATTTCAGCGGGGATGTATTTTCCGAGGGATGGGGGTAAATGCCTAGAACCATCTATAAGGAAAGGACAGATTGTAAAACTTGCAGCTCTTTCCCTACGGGCTATGGGAAGGGGTCTTGTCATCCTCAGAGGCATATTTATTGGACCTTTCAATAATGATTAACCAAATAGCTATCTCGGAATTTTATTCAGATGTCTTGGAGGGGAAAAGGGACAGGGTAAGGGTGCTAGTTGCCCACCATTCTGTTTGGTAGCTTAAAAAGACACTTAAACTTTTAATTTTTTTTTGAATGAGCTCCTCCCGATCTACTAGGACCCTTGGTCTGATACAGTCATCCCTGGGGGAAACTTATTGTAAGTTTAATTTAATTTAAATAAATATAGAATTAGTTTTAAGGGAAAGACGAGGGGAGGGTAGAGGTAGAAATTAATATATAATCCCAGGGCCGTTTCCAGGACTTTTATTTGGGTGAAGGGTATTTTTTTTTTTTTTTTTTGGGGGGGGGGGGATACGAAAACCCTTAAAAAAATGCATCAAAAATGTGTTTTTATGCATTTTTATTACGTTTTTACAAGTCAGACACAACAACTTTACCCCTCATCAAGCCTTCAGGTAAATACAGAATTAGTTCTAAGGAAAGAGCGGGGGGGGGGGGGGAGTGGAAGGTAGAGAATCGAAATTCAACCCTTCTTGATGTCTGGCAATATTTCTGGTCTCCGCTGTTATTATGAAAGTAAAGAGTAACATAAACCCCTAAAATGAGCAGAATCTATTCCCTGTGTAAGACAGGGGACTGCCCCCTTCCTCATCGCCACCTCTGTCTAATAGTCGTAGAAACAACGGAGGATGCTCATTGAATCAGAAATTGATAGTTCTAGTCGTTTTTTTATGAGTTGAAAATGATTGGACATCAATCAGCCCCTTTCCTAAATTTTCCGTTTTTGATATCTGGTCCTTTTGTTACCCCTTAGGATACCTGATCAACATTTTGAGGTACCTATTTTTTCATCTCTTTGGCTGCTCAATTTTGTGTATGGGGAAAATTTTGACCCGCCTGAATAAAGTGTTTCTATTTTTTCAAAGTTTTGTCCTATACAAGGAAAACCGAGACAATTAATATTTTTTTCTATGTGACAGATGGTATAAACTTTTTTAACAAGATCAGTACACAAAGAGTAGTATTTGCAGGC
Source organism: Artemia sinica (assembly GCA_027921565.1). Taxonomy (NCBI): domain Eukaryota; kingdom Metazoa; phylum Arthropoda; class Branchiopoda; order Anostraca; family Artemiidae; genus Artemia; species Artemia sinica. Next base: position 63,680,188 of record CM051260.1, on the reverse strand, counting down.
CTAAATATGTGACATGCTTTGCACCCTTGCTTAAATACATGATATATGTTTTTTCATTGCTATAGGATACATACAGAATATTGGGTTGGCGGATGCGCACAAAGAAATACGCATACAGTTGCGTCTTATGCAGGAAAGACCCTCCAATAGCTTAAAATGGTGCTATTGTTTCCTAGTTATTTAAATATTTTTTTACTCTCAGACTTGTTGAATTGGTAATTCTTAATTGGGGCTCCTCCCAAGGTGTCAATAAAGTTAATAAAGCTGCCCACAAAGTTAATAAACCGTTTTCCCCTCGCATAACTTTGTTGACTTGATTGCAGTCGGAAAGAAGTTAAACTTTATTTAACTTTTTCAAGAAAGTCCACAAAGTTCAACCAATAGCAGAAGACGTGTGGAAGATTTCAAATAAACAACATACAAATTAGTTTCTACAAATTAAATCCTGTATACTTGTTTAAATATTTATCTTGGTAAAAGAAACACACAAAATTTTCATTTACTGTTGAAAGGAAAAAAAATGCTTAAAAAGATGGTTTTTTCTCAGCTCCGTGTCTGAGTATTTCAGTTACTTTCTATAAAAAACTGCTGTTAAGTCAAAAAGATGAAATCGTTTGTGTGACTGGGGACAAACTTTATGGTTCGTACTTTCATGACAAACTTTATTAACTTTATTGACGCCGTGGGAGCCCCACATTAGGATTGCGATTTTAGACGAAACGTTATTTGAGTCTCCTATTAATTACTGTTTTCAGTTGGCCATTTAAAACTCCCTGTTTTGAACTCCCCTTCCTCCTCATCTTTGAATGTTTGCATATCCTGTTCGAATAACGATTTTAGTTAAGGTCGTCTTCTTCCCTCTAAAGGCTCATTGGAGGGTTAGTTGCACGGTATACAGGAACCTATGCAGGGGTGGGGAACCTTATACTTTGAACCCTGTGAGTCTCATAATTTTTGTATTTTTCATAAGATTTGCGCCTGAAGTACATTCTCTCATAAGTGCGATGTGATATTATTTTGTTGGTAACTCTTGACACTTGAAGAAACATTTCCAAAAAATTAAGAATTAATCGGAATTGTCTCGTAGGTCCTTGATTTTTAGTATAAAGGTTCACTGAGGACGTTTTGGGTCTCTGGAAAATGTGAGCTATTAAAGCCTTTTTTCTCGATTTTTCAGTTTTGTTGGAGTAAAAAAATATACAAAAAAACTGACGTGTTTTGTGGATATAGTAAAAAAATTGAACTAAATGAGTTAGAATGTTTACTATGGAATCGCGTACTATGTTATTTTTTATGTGTCTGTATATGCAAGCATACTAATTATTAGATTAGCAAATAAGAATTTAAATGTACTTAATATGTTTTTGATCTGATTTTCAATTGCCTGGAACTGTTTATAGCTGGAAATAACGCCCATTTTTTCTCATATTATTCTATTGTATCGGTCAATATGGTCATTTTAAACTGGCAATGTTCATGGAGAGCAAATGTTCACCCAAAAGCTCTATAATTTTGGGATTTTTGATTTGTCAAAAGCTTTAAAGAGAATGATATTCTTATGCATGGATGCGGAATTGATATCACCTTTCTACTTGTCCCAAAATGCTTTTAGTGAGTCTTTAAGCTACATAGGTAAATTTTGTCACACGAAAGCATTTTGTTATTGGCTCATTTTTCTTATATGGCTTCTTTAATTTAGATAATTTTGAAAGGAGTTTTTTTTTATTAAATTAAAGGATAAAGATTTTCCAGAGCCATTGCCGGGACACAGAGCATCGAATCGACGATTCGGTTGCTTGGTCTTTTTCTTACAGGGACAAGTAACAAGCCTGTCACCCAACGTTGCCGCAGCGGTTGATCCCATGACTCCGTATTGCCGAGCAGAGCATCAATTCACTCTGTTACCGCAGGGTGTATTTACTAAATATTTCTCCTTTAATTTCATCTATTTTTTTATAAGGTTTTGTTATGTGTGCTTCTAGTTCTGTGTGGTCACTACTGCTGTTGCCTTGTGTTTACACATCTAGACTATGGGTAAAGGGTATCTCAGGATTTTTTTTCAAGGGGCCGGGGGTGGGGTCTGAATCTTGATTTTCAAGAGGAAATACTTCTTTGGACCAATCTTAGGTGGTGAAACATACCTATTTAGGACGACTTTAGACTATTTTAGTCAAGTAAATCATTTAGCATCAATGCCTTAAGTGTTTACCATGTGAAAAAATCTTTCTTTTTGTCGAACTCTAAACTATAAAAGATATGCAAGTCACAAAGACACTGCCGAAAAGCATTTTTACTTTTTTGCACCGTGCTTAAATAAAATATATTACAAAATCTTAAAAAAGGATAGGCTAGTTTTATTTTATGGTAATGAATTTTTTGTATGTGTAACATTTGTTTAAAGCTCATACTCATTAAAATGAATATTAATATAGGCTATTATTATAGAACTCGAATATTTCCAATTTTTGTAATATGAACAAAGAAACTTGTATCTTCAGCTTATTCTGGGAAACTCTAGTTCAGTACCGTAGCGTTGCAATAACACAGTTAGACACATGGGTTGTCTGGAAAAGTCTTTAAACTAATAAAAAGTGTCTTAGTTCTAATTATATAACAAATTTTATTTTTCTTGTGATATATTTGTTTATAAACTTCCGTTTTTTGGACAGATATATATTTCACAGCTACCTTATTTTTAAAAAACTTTTATATATAAAAGTTTATATAAAGTTTATATATATATATATATATATATATATATATATATATATATATATATATATATATATATATATATATATATATATATATATATATATATATATATATATATATATATATATATATATATATATATATATATATATATATATATATATATATATATATATATATATATATGGTACCAGCGGAGTCCCTCTATCTTTTGGAGTCTTTCTGTTTGAGTCACATCCAGCTTTCTCAGTGCCTTGGGGGTTGTTGGCCAAGTTTCTGTTCCGTATAGTATGGCTGGGCCTACAGATGCATATATTTGTATCTTTGTGAGGTGGCTTACAGCAGGGTTGGGCCACATTTGTTGAGTTTCCCTAGGATGGAGTATGCAGTGGGGATTCGTACGTTGACTTCACTCTCTACTTATCCATCGATTGACAGAATAGAGCCATGGAACGTGAAGTCCTTCATGACTGCTACGTGGCTGTGGCCTACTTCGATTACAGGAGGGAGCGCTTGAGCTGGCGATGTATCAACAAACACAATCTTTGTTCTGCTCCAGCTGATCTTGAGCCTAACTTTGCTAGCTTCTTCTCTCATGATGGTTTGTGCTGCAACAAGTTCTTTAGTGGTGTTTGTCATGAGGGCCAAGATATCGATTAAGTCAGTTTCACTCAACAGATTGCCACCGAACTTAAGTCCGGTAGTCGTCCTCGTTATCATATGGTCAGTGACGCCAGTACAATAGTTCTGGAGCTGCAGCACATCCGTTCCGAACTCTTGTGCAAATATTCAATGGCTGGCTACGCTTCCTGTTGACTTGGACAAAGCTTGTCGTTTGTTCATCCATGTTCTCAAAGAGAGAGCAGTGCTTTTGGAGCAGATCGTTTGTTGTTAGTGTGAGTCACAGTGACCTCCTGTCTACACAGTTAAAAGCGGATTGGGAGTTGACAAAGGCTATGAACAACTTCTGTCAGAACTCTCCTGTCTTTTCTATTACTTCTCGCAGTGTGGAAATCTGCTTGCTTACGGAACGACTGGACATGAATCTTGCTTGATTGACTCATCAGTTTCTTCGAAGCATGCTGGAGTACTTGTCGAGGAAGCTCATTGCAAACAGTTTATTAGGCATGGAGAGGAGCGTTACACCCCTGTACCTAAAAATATTGGTTCCATGCATTTCCGCAGTTGCAGGATTATTCCAGCCCGCCAATTCTTCCGAATGATCTCCGTGCGCCGCACTATGCAGAACAGTGTTTGGAGCCACAGCAGCAAGGTGGGCAGCTATTCAAGAGCTTGGCAGCAGTAGAGTAGTACCTACCATTTCTAGCAGACATATAGCCAAACAGGTTCTTCTAGTAGGTAAACATGTCATCACACTCTTTGCCAAGAGGAACGAGTATAACTTGATTGGTGATTAGGATTTGAATAAAAAAAAAGGGTAATTAGTAATTGGAAAATTTTTTAATGCTTTTACAATCGGAGATGTTTTGATTAACCATTGCAAAAAAGGGGTAATGGGATATGCAAGCATTTGCAAAAAAGGGGTAATTAATGTTGAAAAGGGTAATTACTTCTTAGTTTACGAGATTTGCGAATTTTTTGCGAAAAGATATTTGCGTAAAGGTATTGCAATGGTTAAGAATAGGTCATTACACCTTTTTGCCAAGAGGAATGAGTATAATACATGTTTATTTATTTTTTTTTAACTGGTATTTTTTCAATGAAGTCCATAGCACTTTGCAGAAACCCGTGAATGTAGGACTGAAAGTCCAATTACTAATCAAGCTAGTGTGACCGCCATTTTTTGATCTGGTTAAGTGGGTATAATCTGGTTTGGTTTGCTATTGCGAGAGGACTCAAGCGATTTCTTTCTTACAGGGTTTCAGTTATACAGGGGTTCAGTTACATGGGGTTGGTGGTTGTTATAATACACAAGTTCTATTTGAACAGTGTTGTGAGATCCCCTACCACACCCCCAAAGGACTCCGATCCCCCCATCCCGTGTATTAGCGAAGTTACTCTGTGGTCGTTATAATACACAAGCTTTACGAGATTTGGGGACTTGAGTTGCACGAGAGTTCAGTTACATACGGATTCAGTTACACGGGGGTTTAGTTAAATTTTCAGCTAGTGTGACCGCCATTTTTTTGATCTGGTTAAGTGGGTATAATCTGGTTTGGTTTGCTATTGCGAGAGGACTCAAGCGATTTCTTTCTTACGGGGTTTCAGTTATACAGGGGTTCAGTTACATGGGGTTGGTGGTTGTTATAATACACAAGTTCTATTTGAACAGTGTTGTGAGATCCCCTACCACACCCCCAAAGGACTCCGATCCCCCCATCCCGTGTATTAGCGAAGTTACTCTGTGGTCGTTATAATACACAAGCTTTAGTTTACGAGATTTGGGGACTTGAGTTGCACGAGAGTTCAGTTACATACGGATTCAGTTACACGGGGGTTTAGTTAAATTTTCAGCTAGTGTGACCGTCATTTTTTGATCTGGTTAAGTGGGTATAATCTGGTTTGGTTTGCTATTGCGAGAGGACTCAAGCGATTTCTTTCTTACGGGGTTTCAGTTATACAGGGGTTCAATTACATGGGGTTGGTGGTTGTTATAATACACAAGTTCTATTTGAACAGTGTTGTGAGATGCCCTACCACACCCCCAAAAGGACCCCGATCCCCCCATCCCGTGTATTAGCGAAGTTACTCTGTGGTCGTTATAATACACAAGCTTTAGTTTACGAGATTTGGGGACTTGAGTTGCACGAGAGTTCAGTTACATACGGATTCAGTTACACGGGGGTTTAGTTAAATTTTCAGCTAGTGTGACCGCTATTTTTTGATCTGGTTAAGTGGGTATAATCTGGTTTGGTTTGCTATTGCGAGAGGACTCAAGCGATTTCTTTCTTACGGGGTTTCAGTTATACAGGGGTTCAGTTACATGGGGTTGGTGGTTGTTATAATACACAAGTTCTATTTGAACAGTGTTGTGAGATCCCCTACCACACCTCCAAAGGACTCCGATCCCCCCATCCCGTGTATTAGCGAAGTTACTCTGTGGTCGTTATAATACACAAGCTTTAGTTTACGAGATTTGGGGACTTGAGTTGCACGAGAGTTCAGTTACATACGGATTCAGTTACACGGGGGGTTTAGTTAAATCTTCGTCTGAAAAATAGGAGTTCACACTTAAAAAAGTTCTATTAAGAGCTATTTTTATGGAAATGGTTCATTTTTGAACCAAAACTATGCTTTTCTGACTGAAGATACACATTTGAATCAGAAAAGGTGAAAATGTACACATCTAAAACAGAAAAGTGTGTTTTGACTATATTTTCTATAATTTAGTCTGAAAAATAGGACTTCACACTTAAAAAGTTCTATTAAGAGCTTTTTTATGGAAATGGTTCATTTGTGAACCAAAACTATGCTTTTGTGACTGAAGATATACATTATAATCAGAGAAATTGTTTTAAAAATACGCTAAAAGATGATTCCCGTGAAGCTATTGTAGTTTTCTATAAAAAATAATGATTTTCAAAATCAAAGAAAATGGCTCCATCTTTAACAAATATAGCCTTAGCTAGTTAAAAAATGCGCATAAATTCTTGATTTTCATCTAACTTAACTTGTAGGAATAGGACTTCATTCAAACAAGTAAATCGGCTTTATTTAAAGTATATTAATTGCACAAAAAAGACTATTATTTTTCATTGTTTTTCCCTCCAGGTGCTAAGGTCTCCATCTCGCTTTCAGTTAGTTTTTTTCTAAGTATACGATAGTAACGATTATGCCATCTCCATACTTCATAATAGCCGTCATGTGTTATATAATGATCATCATCCAATTTAGGCTCCCGATCTAAAAAAAAAAAAAACAAAAAACAATTCAAAATAGAACTAGATCTTAACTAACAATTGTTAGTGGTAGTGTTACAATTGTTACCATGTAGAACTACAGAATGATTTAAAACTGTATTAAAAGTTCAGAAACACATCTATACTGTTTCTAACAAACAGGGGTTCAGTTACATGGGGTCGGTGGTCGTTATAATACAAAAGTTCTATTTGAATAGTGTTGTGAGATCCCCTACCACACCCCCAAAGGACTCCGACCCCCCCCCCCCCCCCCCCCCATCCCAGCCCATGTATTAGCGAAGTTACTCTGTGGTCGTTATAATACACAAGCTTTAGTTTACGAGATTTGGGGGCTTGAGTTGCACGAGAGTTCAGTTACATACAGATTCAGTTACACGGGGGGTTTATTTAAATTTTCGTCTGAAAAAATAGGAGTTCACACTTAAAAAAGTTCTATTAAGAGCTATTTTTATGGAAATGGTTCATTTTTGAACCAAAACTATGCTTTTCTGACTGAACATACACATTTGAATCAGAAAAGGTGAAAATGTACACATCTAAAACAGAAAAGTGTGTTTTGACTATATTTTCTATAATTTAGTCTGAAAAAATAGGAGTTCACACTTAAAAAAGTTCTATTAAGAGCTATTTTTATGGAAATGATTCATTTTTGAACTAAAACTATGCTTTTCTGACTGAACATACACATTTGAATCAGAAAAGGTGAAAATGTACACATCTAAAACAGAAAAGTGTGTTTTGACTATATTTTCTATAATTTAGTCTGAAAAATAGGACTTCACACTTAAAAAGTTCTATTAAGAGCTTTTTTTCCGCTTTTATTTCAGCCAATTGTGTTTAACAAAAAAAAAATAATGGAATTATTTACTGATCTTCAGTTGTTGTGATTTTAAAAGTTCTGCTTTTGTTTCAGTCAATCGGTATCTTCCCCAAAAAAATACTTTTCAGACAATCAACTTCAGACTAACAAGAATTTTTTTTTTTAACTGAAGTGGAAAATTTTGATATTATTTTGGGAAAATAGAATTGATCAATAACTTATTTCATTTTCATTAAGAAAATTCAGAATCAAAGTTGAACTTTTCTTCTTCCAGGAAAATATTTGGAACAGAACTTTAAATTTTTTCATATCTTTGAGAAAAATCTGAATTGAAGTGGAAATTTTATATTATTTTAGGAAAATAGAATTGATCAATAACTTATTTCATTTTCATTGAGAAAATTCAGAATCGAAGTTGAACTTTTTAGTCTTCGCGATTTTTGTATTAACCAGGAGTTTTGTAACAGCAAGCGAGCAAGCTATTAATTGGTTTTTAGAGTTTTTCGGTATAATTGAGCCGTGTCGATCCTTACTTACAGTTCGTTACCACGAACACAATAAATTGTTTCAGCCAATCGTGTATCTCCCCCAAAAAAATACTTTTCAGACAATCAACTTCAGACTAATCAGAATTTTTTTTAACTGAAGTGGAAAATTTTGATATTATTTTGGGAAAATAGAATTGATCAATAACTTATTTCATTTTCATTCAGAAAATTCAGAATCGAAGTTGAACTTTTTAGTCTTCGCGATTTTTGTATTAACCAGGAGTTTTGTAACAGCAAGCGAGCAAGCTATTAATTGGTTTTTAGAGTTTTTTTCGGTTACTATTGAGCCGTGTCGATCCTTACTTACAGTTCGTTACCACGAACACAATAAATTGTTTCAGCCAATCGTGTATCTCCCCCAAAAAAATACTTTTCAGACAATCAACTTCAGACTAATCAGAATTTTTTTTAACTGAAGTGGAAAATTTTGATATTATTTTGGGAAATAGAATTGATCAATAACTTATTTCATTTTCATTCAGAAAATTCAGAATCGAAGTTGAACTTTTCTTCTTCCGGGAAAATATTTGGAACAGAACTTTAAATTTTTTCATCTCTTTGAGAAAAATTTGAATTGAAGTGGAAAATTTTATATTATTTTAGGAAAATAGAATTGATCAATAACTTTTTTCATTTTCATTGAGAAAATTCAGAATCGAAGTTGAACTTTTTAGTCTTCGCGATTTTTGTATTAACCAGGAGTTTTGTAACAGCAAGCAAGCAAGCTATTAATTGGTTTTTAGAGTTTTGGTTACTATTGAGCCGTGTCGATCCTTATTCACAGTTCGTTACCACGAACACAATAAAAAAATAAATAAACAGGCATTATACCCACAAGCATATGCGAGTCAAATTTTATCTTACGTATCTGATAAAATAAAAAATCAAAATTAAATTGCATTTACTACTTTTCGTTTAAACTAATGTGGTTTCAATAAAAAATTTGAAATTATCTCGTTTAAACTATTGAAGTTTCTATAAATTTAAGTTAAAAAGCTGCTCACCAAGTTTAGCGAAATAAAAGCGTCTATTTGCAGCATTCCCCTTCATCTTCCAAATGTAAGAAGGAACTGAATGTATATCATCCCATTCTTAAGGTATTTTATACCTTATATCTTGGAAATTAAGTCTCTCTCTTCTTATCAGATTCAAACGCTTAATACCCACAAGCATATGCGAGTCAAATTTCATCTTAAAGTGCCAACGTATCTGATAGAATAATTTAAGTCTTATGATCAATTTCATAAAACCTATAATTTTCACCTTTTTCTCCATTAAGCATCAATTACTTCAAGAAATTAATTCCACATTTTTGCAGATAGGAGCTTGAAACTTCCGAAGTAGGGTTATTGGTTTTTAGAGTTTCGGTAACTATTGAGTCGTGTCGCTCCTTACTTACAGTTCGTTAGCACAAACACAAAAATGTTATCACTCTTAACATTTAAATCTTGGCAAATCCAAAACACCTGTGCAGTGATTTTTGCAAGTGCGTTTAGGTGTTAAATTCCAATTAATAGGCACGTAACGTATCTAAACTATGCTTTTGTGACTGAAGATATACATTATAATCAGAGAAATTGTTTAAAAATACGCTAAAAGATGATTCCCGTGAAGCTATTGTAGTTTTCTATAAAAAATAAATGATTTTCAAAATCAAAGACACGGGGGTTTAGTTAAATTTTCGTCTGAAAAAATAGGAGTTCACACTTAAAAAAGTTCTATTAAGAGCTATTTTTATGAAATGGTTCATTTTTGAACTAAAACTATGCTTTTCTGACTGAACATACACATTTGAATCAGAAAAGGTGAAATGTACACATCTAAAACAGAAAAGTGTGTTTTGACTATATTTTCTATAATTTAGTCTGAAAAATAGGACTTCACACTTAAAAAGTTCTATTAAGAGCTTTTTTTTTTATGGAAATGGTTCATTTTTTGAAAAAGGTGAAAATGTACACATCTAAACAGAAAAGTGTGTTTTGACTATATTTTCTATAATTTAGTCCGAAAAATAGGACTTCACACTTAAAAAGTTCTATTAAGATAGCTTTTTTTTTTTATGGAAATGGTTCATTTTTGAACCGAAACTATGCTTTTGTGACTGAAGATATACATTATAATCAGAGAAACTGTTTAAAAATACGCTAAAAGATGATTCCCGTGAAGCTATTGTAGTTTTCTATAAAAAATAAATGATTTTCAAAATCAAAGACACGGGGGTTTAGTTAAATTTTCGTCTGAAAAATAGGAGTTCACACTTAAAAAAGTTCTATTAAGAGCTATTTTTTATGGAAATGGTTCATTTTTTGAACCAAAACTATGCTTTTTTTTTCTGACTGAACATACACATTTGAATCAGAAAAGGTGAAAATGTACACATCTAAAACAGAAAAGTGTGTTTTGACTATATTTTCTATAATTTAGTCTGAAAAATAGGACTTCACACTTAAAAAGTTCTATTAAGAGCTTTTTTTTTTTTATGGAAATGGTTCATTTTTTAAACCGAAACTATGCTTTTGTCGAGTGGGACCCCCCCCCCCCCCCCAACCCCGGGGCCACACACAGAGACAACACACACACACAGATACGAAACACCCACAGAGAGGACACATGCACAGAGACGACACACACACACACACACACACACACACAGAGTCCACTCAAACAGAGAGAGGACAAACACACAGAGACGACAGACACAAAGAGACGAATCACTTGCCTTTCCTTGGCACCTTTCCAACGAGCAGGGATTCCCCACTGATTCCTACACATTGCAAAAAAGTGACCAGCACGAAAACTCCACGTTTTCAACCAGACTGGTTTTTGACACGACACACAAACAGAGTCATAGTGGGAGAGATATCCAAAAAGTTGGGTTAATCTAGGTTCACTTAGAGTGGCGCCACTCTAAGTGAACCTAGATTAACCCCAACTTTTTGGATATCTCTCTCACTATGACTCTGTTTGTGTGTCGTGTCAAAAACCAGTCTGGTTGAAAACGTGGAGTTTTCGCGCTGGTCACTTTTTTGCAATGTGTAGGAATCAGTGGGGAATCCCTGCTCGTTTGGAAAGGTGCCAAGGAAAGGCAAGTGATTCGTCTCTTTGTGTCTGTCGTCTCTGTGTGTTTGTCCTCTCTCTGTTTGAGTGGACTCTGTGTGTGTGTGTGTGTGTGTGTGTGTCGTCTCTGTGCATGTGTCCTCTGTGGGTGTTTCGTATCTGTGTGTGTGTGTTGTCTCTGTGTGTGGCCCCGGGTTTGGGGGGGGGTCCCACTCGACAAAAGCATAGTTTCGGTTAAAAAATGAACCATTTCCATAAAAAAAGCTCTTAATAGAACTTTTTAAGTGTGAAGTCCTATTTTTCAGACTAAATTATAGAAAATATAGTCAAAACACACTTTTCTGTTTTAGATGTGTACATTTTCACCTTTTCTGATTCAAATGTGTATGTTCAGTCAGAAAAGCATAGTTTTTGGTTCAAAAAATGAACCATTTCCATAAAAATAGCTCTTAATAGAACTTTTTTTAAGTGTGAACTCCTATTTTTCAGACGAAAATTAACTAAACCCCCGTGTCTTTGATTTTGAAAATCATTTATTTTTTATAGAAAACTACAATAGCTTCACGGGAATCATCTTTTAGCGTATTTTTAAACAGTTTCTCTGATTATAATGTATATCTTCAGTCACAAAAGCATAGTTTTCGGTTCAAAAATGAACCATTTCCATAAAAAAAAGCTCTTAATAGAACTTTTTAAGTGTGAAGTCCTATTTTTCGGACTAAATTATAGAAAATATAGTCAAAACACACTTTTCTGTTTTAGATGTGTACATTTTCACCTTTTTCAAAAATGAACCATTTCCATAAAAAAAAGCTCTTATAGAACTTTTTAAGTGTGAAGTCCTATTTTTCAGACTAAATTATAGAAAATATAGTCAAAACACACTTTTCTGTTTTAGATGTGTACATTTTCACCTTTTCTGATTCAAATGTGTATGTTCAGTCAGAAAAGCATAGTTTTAGTTCAAAAATGAACCATTTCCATAAAAATAGCTCTTAATAGAACTTTTTTAAGTGTGAACTCCTATTTTTTTCAGACGAAAATTTAACTAAACCCCCGTGTCTTTGATTTTGAAAATCATTTATTTTTTATAGAAAACTACAATAGCTTCACGGGAATCATCTTTTAGCGTATTTTTAAACAATTTCTCTGATTATAATGTATATCTTCAGTCACAAAAGCATAGTTTTAGATACGTTACGTGCCTATTAATTGGGGAATTTAACACCTAAACGCACTTGCAAAAATCACTGCACAGGTGTTTTTGGATTTGCCAAGATTTAAATGTTAAGAGTGATAACATTTTTGTGTTTGTGCTAACGAAACTGTAAGTAAGGAGCGACACGACTCAATAGTTACCGAAACTCTAAAAACCAATAACCCTACTTCGGAAAGTTTTAAGCTCCTATCTGCAAAAATGTGGAATTAATTTCTTGAAGTAATTGATGCTTAATGGAGAAAAAGGTGAAAATTATAGGTTTTATGAAATTGATCATAAGACTTAAATTATTCTATCAGATACGTTGGCACTTTAAGATGAAATTTGACTCGCATATGCTACGCTTGTGGGTATTAAGCGTTTGAATCTGATAAGAAGAGAGAGACTTAATTTCCAAGATATAAGGTATAAAATACCTTAAGAATGGGATGATATACATTCAGTTTCCTTCTTACAATTTGGAAGATGAAGGGGAATGCTGCAAATAGACGCTTTTATTTCGCTAAACTTGGTGAGCAGCTTTTTAACTTAAATTTATAGAAACTTCAATAGTTTAAACGAGATAATTTCAAATTTTTATTGAAACCACATTAGTTTTAAACGAAAAGTAGTAAATGCAATTTAATTTTGATTTTTATTTTATCAGATACGTAAGATAAAATTTGACTCGCATATGCTTGTGGGTATAATGCCTGTTTATTTATTTTTTTATTGTGTTCGTGGTAACGAACTGTGATAAGGATCGACACGGCTCAATAGTAACCAAAACTCTAAAAACCAATTAATAGCTTGCTCGCTTGCTGTTACAAAACTCCTGGTTAATACAAAAATCGCGAAGACTAAAAAGTTCAACTTCGATTCTGAATTTTCTCAATGAAATGAAAAAAGTTATTGATCAATTCTATTTTCCTAAAATATATAAAATTTTCCACTTCAATTCAAATTTTTCTCAAAGAGATGAAAAAATTTAAAGTTCTGTTCAAATATTTTTCCCGGAAGAAGAAAAGTTCAACTTCGATTCTGAATTTTCTGAATGAAAATTGAAATAAGTTAAGTTGATCAATTCTATTTTCCCAAAATAATATCAAAATTTTCCACTTCAGTTAAAAAAAATTCTGATTAGTCTGAAGTTGATTGTCTGAAAAGTATTTTTTTGGGGAGATACACGATTGGCTGAAACAATTTATTGTGTTCGTGGTAACGAACTGTAAGTAAGGATCGACACGGCTCAATAGTAACCGAAAAACTCTAAAAACCAATTAATAGCTTGCTCGCTTGCTGTTACAAAACTCCTGGTTAATACAAAAATCGCGAAGACTAAAAAGTTCAACTTCGATTCTGAATTTTCTGAATGAAAATGAAATAAGTTATTGATCAATTCTATTTTCCCAAAATAATATCAAAATTTTCCACTTCAGTTAAAAAAAATTCTGATTAGTCTGAAGTTGATTGTCTGAAAAGTATTTTTTTGGGGAGATACACGATTGGCTGAAACAATTTATTGTGTTCGTGGTAACGAAACTGTAAGTAAGGATCGACACGGCTCAATAGTAACCGAAAAACTCTAAAAACCAATTAATAGCTTGCTCGCTTGCTGTTACAAAACTCCTGGTTAATACAAAAATCGCGAAGACTAAAAAGTTCAACTTCGATTCTGAATTTTCTCAATGAAAAATGAAATAAGTTATTGATCAATTCTATTTTCCTAAATAATATAAAATTTTCCACTTCAATTCAGATTTTTCTCAAAGATATGAAAAAATTTAAAGTTCTGTTCCAAATATTTTCCTGGAAGAAGAAAAGTTCAACTTTGATTCTGAATTTTTAATGAAAATGAAATAAGTTATTGATCATTTCTATTTTCCCAAAATAATATCAAAATTTTCCACTTCAGTTAAAAAAAAAATTCTTGTTAGTCTGAAGTTGATTGTCTGAAAAGTATTTTTTGGGGAAGATACACGATTGACTGAAACAAAAGCAGAACTTTTTAAAATCACAACAACTGAAGATCAGTAAATAATTCCATTATTTTTTTTTTGTTAAACACAATTGGCTGAAATAAAAGCGGAAAAAAGCTCTTAATAGAACTTTTTAAGTGTGAAGTCCTATTTTTTCAGACTAAATTATAGAAAATATAGTCAAAACACACTTTTTCTGTTTTAGATGTGTACATTTTCACCTTTTCTGATTCAAATGTGTATGTTTCAGTCAGAAAAGCATAGTTTTAGTTCAAAATGAATCATTTCCATAAAAATAGCTCTTAATAGAACTTTTTTAAGTGTGAACTCCTATTTTTTTCAGACTAAATTATAGAAAATATAGTCAAAACACACTTTTCTGTTTTAGATGTGTACATTTTTCACCTTTTCTGATTCAAATGTGTATGTTCAGTCAGAAAAGCATAGTTTTGTTAGTTCAAAAATGAACCATTTCCATAAAAATAGCTCTTAATAGAACTTTTTTAAGTGTGAACTCCTATTTTTCAGACGAAAATTTAATAAACCCCCGTGTAACTGAATCTGTATGTAACTGAACTCTCGTGCAACTCAAGCCCCCAAATCTCGTAAACTAAAGCTTGTGTATTATAACGACCACAGAGTAACTTCGCTAATACATGGGCTGGGATGGGGGGGGGGTCGGAGTCCTTTGGGGGTGTGGTAGGGGATCTCACAACACTATTCAAATAGAACTTTTGTATTATAACGACCACCGACCCCATGTAACTGAACCCCTGTTTGTTAGCAAATAGTATAGATGTGTTTCTGAACTTTTAATACAGTTTTAAATCATTCTGTAGTTCTACATGGTAACAATTGTAACACTACCACTAACAATTGTTAGTTAAGATCTAGTTCTATTTTGAATTGTTTTTTGTTTTTTTTTTTAGATCGGGAGCCTAAATTGGATGATGATCATTATATACACATGACGGCTATTATGAAGTATGGAGATGGCATAATCGTTACTATCGTATACTTAGAAAAAAACTAACTGAAAGCGAGATGGAGACCTTAGCACCTGGAGGGAAAAAAACAATGAAAAATAATAGTCTTTTTTGTGCAATTAATATACTTTAAATAAAGCCGATTTACTTGTTTGAATGAAGTCCTATTCCTACAAGTTAAGTTAGATTGAAAATCAAGAATTTATGCGCATTTTTACTAGCTAAGGCTATATTTGTTAAAGATGGGGCCATTTTCTTTGATTTTGAAAATCATTTATTTTTTATAGAAAACTACAATAGCTTCACGGGAATCATCTTTTAGCGTATTTTTTAACAATTTCTCTGATTATAATGTATATCTTCAGTCACAAAAGCATAGTTTCGGTTCAAAAATGAACCATTTCCATAAAAAAGCTCTTAATAGAACTTTTTAAGTGTGAAGTCCTATTTTTCAGACTAAATTATAGAAAATATAGTCAAACACACTTTTTCTGTTTTAGATGTGTACATTTTCACCTTTTCTGATTCAAATGTGTATCTTCAGTCAGAAAGCATAGTTTTGGTTCAAAAATGAACCATTTCCATAAAATAGCTCTTAATAGAACTTTTTTAAGTGTGAACTCCTATTTTTCAGACGAAGATTTAACTAAACCCCCCGTGTAACTGAATCCGTATGTAACTGAACTCTCGTGCAACTCAAGTCCCCAAATCTCGTAAACTAAAGCTTGTGTATTATAACGACCACAGAGTAACTTCGCTAATACACGGGATGGGGGGATCGGAGTCCTTTGGAGGTGTGGTAGGGGATCTCACAACACTGTTCAAATAGAACTTGTGTATTATAACAACCACCAAACCCCATGTAACTGAACCCCTGTATAACTGAAACCCCGTAAGAAAGAAATCGCTTGAGTCCTCTCGCAATAGCAAACCAAACCAGATTATACCCACTTAACCAGATCAAAAAATAGCGTCACACTAGCTGAAAATTTAACTAAACCCCCGTGTAACTGAATCCGTATGTAACTGAACTCTCGTGCAACTCAAGTCCCCAAATCTCGTAACTAAAGCTTGTGTATTATAACGACCACAGAGTAACTTCGCTAATACACGGGATGGGGGATCGGAGTCCTTTGGGGGTGTGGTAGGGCATCTCACAACACTGTTCAAATAGAACTTGTGTATTATAACAACCACCAACCCCATGTAATTGAACCCCTGTATAACTGAAACCCCGTAAGAAAGAAATCGCTTGAGTCCTCTCGCAATAGCAAACCAAACAGATTATACCCACTTAACCAGATCAAAAAATGACGGTCACACTAGCTGAAAATTTAACTAAACCCCCGTGTAACTGAATCCGTATGTAACTGAACTCTCGTGCAACTCAAGTCCCCAATCTCGTAAACTAAAGCTTGTGTATTATAACGACCACAGAGTAACTTCGCTAATACACGGGATGGGGGGATCGGAGTCCTTTGGGGTGTGGTAGGGGATCTCACAACACTGTTCAAATAGAACTTGTGTATTATAACAACCACCAACCCCATGTAACTGAACCCCTGTATAACTGAAACCCCGTAAGAAAGAAATCGCTTGAGTCCTCTCGCAATAGCAAACCAAACAGATTATACCCACTTAACCAGATCAAAAAAATGGCGGTCACACTAGCTGAAAATTTAACTAAACCCCCGTGTAACTGAATCCGTATGTAACTGAACTCTCGTGCAACTCAAGTCCCCAAATCTCGTAAAGCTTGTGTATTATAACGACCACAGAGTAACTTCGCTAATACACGGGATGGGGGGATCGGAGTCCTTTGGGGTGTGGTAGGGGATCTCACAACACTGTTCAAATAGAACTTGTGTATTATAACAACCACCAACCCCATGTAACTGAACCCCTGTATAACTGAAACCCTGTAAGAAAGAAATCGCTTGAGTCCTCTCGCAATAGCAAACCAAACCAGATTATACCCACTTAACCAGATCAAAAAATGGCGGTCACACTAGCTTGATTAGTAATTGGACTTTCAGTCCTACATTCACGGGTTTCTGCAAAGTGCTATGGACTTCATTGAAAAAATACCAGTTAAAAAAATAAATAAACATGTATTATACTCATTCCTCTTGGCAAAAAGGTGTAATGACCTATTCTTAACCATTGCAATACCTTTACGCAAATATCTTTTCGCAAAAAATTCGCAAATCTCGTAAACTAAAGAAGTAATTACCCTTTTCACAACATTAATTACCCCTTTTTTTTGCAAATGCTTGCATATCCCATTACCCCTTTTTTTGCAATGGTTAATCAAACATCTCCGATTGTAAAAGCATTAAAAAATTTTCCAATTACTAATTACCCTTTTTTTTATTCAAATCCTAATCACCAATCAAGTTATACTCGTTCCTCTTGGCAAAGAGTGTGATGACATGTTTACCTACTAGAAGAACCTGTTTGGCTATATGTCTGCTAGAAATGGTAGGTACTACTCTACTGGCAGCTACACCGTAAATACTAGGCTGGAGCTAATTTTTCCAGTATCTTCACGATATTATGATTTTGTCGAGGAAAAAAATAAAGCTCTTCATCATTACCCGCAAAGTGGAATCGTAGACTCAATCTATGTGACTCTTACCAGATCCGGTCAGGAATAGAACACCGTTGGTGTTGATGAGATTGGAGAAGTGATCCTTCCATCTGTGAAGTCGGGCTGTTTCATGTGGGAAGAGAGCCCTCTTGTCTCCCTGGCCTTTGCCTTCGGTTGCCTTCAACCAACAGACTTCAGCCGATTTCAAAACCTTATACTTTACCACTCTCAGATTCGAGGCGTTTAAATTTATTTGAGATATCAACAGCATGTTTTTCTCTGAAACTGCGATCTTTCAGGTTCTGGAGATTGATGCGACCATTCCTGGCCCTCAACTGGCCGCATTTCTTGAAGTGGAGAGGAAAAGATTAGTCATGAGATTGGTATTGCCTATTTCATTTCCCCCGTTATGTTTGGTAGCTGATGATAATTATCTCCATCTCTGACTGACGATGATGAAATCTGTCACTTTCCTGGCCTTTCCGTTGTTGCTGTGTCAAGTATGTTTGGGGTATACTCTTCCCTAGGAGCAATGTTTTTTTGTGATAGAGAGGTTATTTGCTGCACAGAGCTGCAGGAGACGGATTCGCCGCTTCATTGACATAGTCTGGAGTCGCTCCACCAATCATGTCACACCATGCGCCAGCTGGATCTTAGACAGTAGTGTTAAGTTGCACAGAAGTGTGATGATTTTGTGGGACGATATCCGTTACAATAACACTTACAGCTGAGAATGAAACTCGGCCTTGGTAGAGTTATCACTGTCATTAGTCGGGGTGTAATATACTACTATACTCCACTTTCCATGCTTGTATTAAAGCTATGCTGTCATTATCCTCGAGATTTACTGGTACGAGATTAGGCCCATACCCTTATGGTGGAGTGAATCACTCCCAGACGACCAGTAAGTAGTATCTGCTCCCTATTGATTTGAAGTTTAGCTTTAACAGAAAATGTGTCTCGGTGATGCCGGCTATTGATATATGATTACTCTTCAACTCCCAAGCGAGCAAGGTTTTCGCACTAGGGATGTTTAGCTTCAAGACGTTCCAGATGGCGATCCTCAAGCCACCTTAGTCAGTTAGGTTGACCAGCTGATTAGAGTTTGATCCATGGGTAGGCAGAGGTCATAGTCAGAAGTAGGTTAGCATCCGAGGAAGTGGCTGCTCTTTTCATGGGAGTCATTTTCAGATGGGGAGTGTCACCGACCTACCAATCCTAGTTGTGTGGATGTTTGGTCCACTAGAGTCGGCTCAACCCACCCGGACAGGATCGAGACAACCCTTTATCATGTGCCTAGACTAGATTGGTGGTAGAACGAGTATGCAAGTGTTCGCTCGTGAGCTTTTAATCTGTTGAAATCCATTAATCAATTCTTAGCGCAAAGTGAGTCATTTGTAATGTATTTTTTTTTGTAATTGGCCAACTTTTAAGATTTATAAGGGTAGTATATTTCAATTGACAATTTTAATTATGAAAATCTAAAAAATTTTGAAAAGGTTTTAATAATATTTTTCCTGCCCTTTAAGGCCTATAAACGCTGTTAGACTTTTCAACCTATAGCCGTCCTCAGCTAGGTAGAATCAACACCCAATAAGGACTAAATATATCTCCTAATCAGAAGTTCCGTAATAACGATAAAATAAAAACTAAAGTCAAAATTTAACCCTGAAAAATGAAAAAAAATTAAATAGAGCTATTGCAGAGATCATGACTGGCAAACAATTGCTCCCTTTTAAATAGCTTTTTCTCTCTCTCTTTCTCTTAAATGTTTCATTCTCTATTCTGTCTTGAATAGCTTTGACGGTGTGGACAAAGGGGCGTGTCTTATCTTTGTTATTTTTTTTTTGTAGGAACTCTAAAAAAGTTAATCTAAATGCCTATAGCAATTTAAACTAAAATTGAGTTATTGATTAGCTTTCCGTGTTTCAAATACGACACAGAAAAGCAGATATGTTTAAAATTAGAATAATTGACTGCAACTTAGTGCTTCGATTATCCACAAAATTTCTGAAACACAGTTGGGTTCTCCGAAATCGCCTCAAATATTAATGCCATAAATACAGGACCGCAAAACGAAATGACAATCGCTAATTTTCTTCGACGTTAGTTTAGTGGTAGATTTCAGAGAACCTAATTTTCTTTCATGGAAATTTGAGGTTCTCCACAAAGCTTCGGTAATAGATGAAGCACTGCCACACCTCAAAAGTCTATACCATGCCATGTTAAAACCAACTTTTTATCTTAAGCTGCTTCTGGGCTGTCAGGATTCGGAGTTGTCCAAATTTCAACTAGCAAGAGATCCTAATCACCAAGTGCGTCAGGTTCGTGTGGCAAAAGTTGACATCATCAGTGACAGAGCTGATTATAAGAGTGTCCAGTCTGTGTCTAAAACAATGGGTTTTCCACAAGATGCAATGGGTTTCTGGGTTATCCGAATTTCTCTGAAAGACAGTTGGGTTCTCCAAAATCGCCTCAATACTAACGCCGTAAATACAGGACCTCAAAACGAAATGACAATCGCTAATTTTCTTCGACTTTAATTTTGTGGTATATTTCTGAGAACCTAATTTTCTTTTATGGAAATTCGGGGTAATCTACAAAGTTTTGGTGATAGAAGAAGCACTGGTACAACTCCAACTTTTTATGCTAACATCGACTTTTTATTTTTAAGCTACTTCTTGGTTGTCCTGATCCGGAGTTGTCGAAATTTCAACTAACAAGAGATCCTAATCACTATCACTATGTACGTCAGGGTGGTGTCTCGAAAGTGGACAGCATTAGTGACAGAGCTGATTATAAGAGCGTTCAGTCTGCGTTTAAAACAATGGGTTTTCCACAAGATGCCATAGATACCATCTGGAGAGTAATTGCTGCCGTGCTGCATTTGGTAAGTAGACTATTAATAGTGTTGTCAAACTATGATCCGTCACCTTATGCTCTCGTTATACTTCCAGCCAGTTTGATTTATGACAAGTGATCTATTGCTTGTAATCCAACTACTTTTTGCACTTTTTTGCAATTTGCTTTTCAGCTTTTCATGCCAAATTGTTTTTGCTATGTCTTGAATGTCTAATAAACTTTAGATTTTTTTTCAAAAAGCTGCTGAATGGTCAGAGTAAAAAAAAAAGAAGAAGAAAAAAAAAATCAGTTGTTCTGCCCCCCCCCCCCTGTAAAAATTTATGTTGTGCAACATACCTCCTTCTAGGCTACTCTGCTGCCGGGGATTTTTTGTCCAAGACCTGGATTTTGTTTGCAAATAATTTTTTTTTTCCATTTAAACGCATTTAAGCTTAGGGAATCAAAATTTTAGTCGTTAGTGTTACTGACAAAAAATCCAAGCATTTCACATTTGTAAAATAACGTATGGAAATCAAATTTATAATTGGATGGCAACGCTGCCTGTTAGACTTAAACTATTTTGGATAATTTGAATACAGAACTAGTAACCTAATGCAGGGCTCCCACGGCGTCAATAAAGTTAATAAAGTTTGTCATGAAAGTAGGAACCATGAAGTTTGTCCCACTCACACACCGATTTCATCTTTTTGATTTAACAGCAATTTTTCATAGAAAGTAACTGAAATACTCAGACACGGAGCTGAGAAAACCATCTTTTTAAGCATTTTTTCCTTTCAACAGTAAATGAAAATTTTTTTGTTTCTTTTACCAAGATAAATATTTAAACAAGTATACAGGATTATATTTGTAGAAACTAATTTGTATGTTGTTTATTTGAAATCTTCCACACGTCTTCTGCTATTGGTTGAACTTTGCGGACTTTCTTGGAAAGCTAAATAAAGTTTAACTTCTTTCCGGCTGCAATATAGTCAACAAAGTTATGCGAAGAAACGGTTTATTAACTTTGTGGACAGCTTTATTTACTTTATTGACGCCGTGGGAGCCACGCTTAAAGCATACATAGAGTTAGTAAGCAAACTTGACTTATTAATTTGTCATACAGTGAGCTCTCTTGAAATCATCAGCATGATTAAGGTATTAAAAATCTGAAACGGTTTTAAATGTTGACTTTAAATGGGTTATAAATGGATTACTGCCTAAACAACGGTTGTTAGAATTACTTAAAAAAACAACATAATTGCGCTTTTAAATATGCCCAAAAAAAGGAACACTTTATTGTGCTTTTTATTCTGACATTAATAATTCTAAACACAGCATGCGTCAGATTTGGATATGATCCTTTCCCATGAGTTAAGTTGAACCTTAGATTAGTTATGCATAATTTACGTTTTCCCTTTTTTCCATTGGAAAGAATACAAGTTGAGCGGCTGTGCCTGGGGGTCATAGTTATAGGGACTTCTCCATGCAAAGACCCAGAGAGGATGGGCTTTGGGCCCACTATTTTCTTTCCTTATGTGTCCATTTTACTACAATATACTATACGAATGTTCTCAATATAGTTAATAATTTTGGTGTTTTTTTCGAAGTTGCTATACTCTTGAGAACAATTTTCCCTCTGAAACAATAGTTCTACTTATCAATGAATAGCTAAAAAGTATATGTTTCTGTAACGATAAAGAATGCATACTTAGAATTGTTATTCTAATTGTTTTGAAGATGTGAGACTTGAAACGCTGATACATACATAGTTTAATTTGTTGCTTAATCTACTGTAACGTGTTTGTTTTATGCTTATTGAAGTTTTCCTCTTAGCCATAATGTACTTTAGTTTTTTACATTTTATGTAGTTTCTTCTTTACCAGCAAATCGTCTATTGGATTGATTAATGCAAAGGTTGGTTTTAGTTGTCCAAAAGGCTCTAAGTTAAATAAGCTAAATTATTTGAAAGTAAAAAAAAAAAAAAATACAAAAAAGGAAAAACTTAAAAAAAAACTGAATTCATCTACAGCCGTTTCAAACTTCACGCCATTTTGAAATTTTTGTTGATCTAATCTTCGGTTAAAACTTTTGGTTTGTAACATACAAGGAAAGGGGTGAGTAGGAAAGTTAGAAAAAAAGTCTTCTAACTGTCTCGTGGAAAAGTAGTAACATTTCCCCCCTTCAGAACTGAAAGTCTAATAAAAGTAACAGGTCTCGGTTTACAGAGACCAATTTTTTTTTAATAACAAAAATAGCACCTACACTTTTTTA
Source organism: Artemia sinica (assembly GCA_027921565.1). NCBI lineage: Eukaryota > Metazoa > Arthropoda > Branchiopoda > Anostraca > Artemiidae > Artemia > Artemia sinica. The sequence goes on along the minus strand of CM051260.1, from coordinate 63,657,302 downwards.
CGGCTGCTAGCTATGTTAGGCTACATGCACTAGCCCTTCTGAAGCTAATCAGTACTAGGTATCACCTTGGTAGATAGGTGGCAACGGGTCTTTCTTCCCAGTAGGGGGGGGGGGCTGCCCCTTCCTCAACCCTCGCTCTTTATGCTGAAGTCCCAAGGTTTTTTAAAAACTACTTTCATTCAAATTCAAAGGACATTGTGTTTGAGCATTCTTTTCTCAAATAACTGTAGCAAAAATTCAAATTATAGCGTCAAGAGCGAGGGTTTGAGAAAGGACAATCCCCCTCATATACGGTATAATTTATGTTCCTTTTAAGTTTTAATGCTGCTCCTTACTTTCAGTTAAAAAAAGTTTGTTTTGTATATTTACTTAAATAACAAAAACATTTTTTTTCTTTTGAAAGTAACGCGCAACATTGAAACTTAAAACAAAAAGAAATTATTCTATACGCTATACTAGGGGGGGGGGGAGCTGCCCCCTACTCAATACCCCGCTCTTCACGCTAAAGCATTTTTTTATCGCTTTTAAAAATTGTTCGGATTCTAATTAAACGGCCCTTGTGTTTCAGGAATTGTCCTAAAAGAATTGGAACAAAAGGTGAACTTTAGCGTAAAGAGCGGGATATTGAGAAGGGGGCAGTCCCCTTAATATACGGAATAATTTCTGTTCGTTTTAAGTTGTAATGTTGCTTGTTACTTTCAATAGAAACACTTGTCTTTTTATTTATTTTCTGATCGTTTCAAATAATCCTAGGAGATACACCTACCCCTCCATGGAAAATCCACCCCTCCCCAAGAAAAATTCCTCCGTAGAAAGTTCATCGGTCGTAAACTCTACCCCCCTGGAAAAATACCCTCGGACAATTCCATCCTCGCTGCGGATTCTCCTGAGAAAACCCCCACCCCACCCCCAATGAAAAGTTTCTCCCGCAAAAAACTTGCTCATGGAGAACTTCTCCTTGTTAATTCCCCCCATGCAAAAATTTCCCCTGGAAATTTCAACCCCCCCCCCCCAAAAAAAAAAAAATTCGTCCCAGTAGGAAATTCTCCCGGTAGAAAATCCATCCCAAGAACCCCCCCCCCCCCCCTGCAAAATGTCTGAATACTTCCTAATAACAAACACTGCATGTAAACAATGGGCAAATTTCATAACTTGTGGCCCTTCCTCTGAGAGCTGTGGGGGTCACTTCATCCCCAAAGACACGGTTATTGGACCTTTCAATTATATTTAACAAAATGGCTATCTCAAAATATTGATCGGACGACTTAGGGGAAAAAGATTGTGGGAGGGGGTCTGTTTGCTCTTCTTTTTTTAGTCACTTGGAAAGGGAACTAAGACTTTTAATTTTTGTTTCAATGAGCCCCTTCTCAGTATTATAGTACCGTTGGTTTAATAAGATCACCCCTGAAAAAAAAAAAAAAAAAATAAGCGGACATCCGTGGTCTTTCTTCTGAAAAAAAAGAGCAAAAAATTCATATTTTTAAAGATGAGAGCTTGAAAACTCTACAATCAGGTTCTCTGATGCGCTGAATGTGATGGTGCAATTTTCAATGAGATTCCTTGAATTTTGGGGTGTGTTTTCCCCCTTTTCGAAAACAGCTAAATTTTTTTTCAGGCTCTTAGCTCTTGATGCGTAACATTAAACTTAATGAATATTGTGTATTTGATGTATATACTGTTATATACAACAATTCTGCTTTTTTAGAGTTTCGGTTACTATTGGACCGAGTTGCTCCTTACTCACAGTTTGTTACAACGAATTGTCTGATTCCTGAGTGTTTTTAAAAGCATACCAGAGAACCGATCAATCCCCCTAACGTACCAAGTTTCACCTGGAAAATTCCCTCCGGAAGCTTTCCTCCCCGATTAAGACTCTCCTTGTTAAAAATCACCTCCCGCAGAAAATACCTCCCCCTCCCCAAAAAAACCTGTATTTTACCAATAGCAAATACTATGTGTGAACGAACGAGCAAATTGCAAACTTATAGGGTTTACCCCATGGACTATGGGGTTCATGTCATCCCCAAAGACGTAGTTTGGACCTTTCAATTATACTTAATGAAATAGTTACCTCCAAATTTTGGATTCGATGTCTTTGAGGAAAAATGGGTATGGGAAGGGGGCTAGTTGCCTCCTAATCTTTTTGGTCACTTAAAAAGGACACAGGAACTTTTCATTTCCGATCAAATGAGCTCTCTCCCGACCTTTTAGCATCACTGGTTCGATACGATCCGCCCTGAAAAAAAAAAAAAAAAAAAACTAAAAAAAAAAAAAACTAAAAAAACATCCGTGATCTTTCTTCTGGGAAAACTGTAAAATTGTAGGGTTCTCTGATGTGCTGAATCTGCAAGTGTGATTTTTGTTACTGTCACTTGACGTTTTGGGGATGATTTCCCCATTTTTTAAAAAACTAGCCAAAAACTAGCTCGTAACTTTTGTTGGGTAGCATTAAACTTACTGAACTTTATATAATTTGGAATCAGTATAAAAATTAAATCCTTTTGATGCATCTATTGTTATTAAATTCAGCTTTTTAGAATTTCGGTTACTATTGAGCTGAATCGCGCCTTACTTACGGTACAATGTACCTTTCGTTACAATGAACTGTTTGACTAGTACAGCCAAAAACTAAATTCATACTGAACAGCTTGAGCACAGGTAGAGGCCAGGGAACATTCCTTGATTTAGTAGAAATCCAAAGAGCAAAGAAATTCAAATATATGAGCTCATCAATTGACAAATATGGTAGCATCAAGTATAAGATGATTCAACGTAAAATAGTATCGAGGACAGCAATTTTCATCCATTTGAGCAAAGCTCTGTGACATCGACGCCAAATCTTCCGCACCGAAATCAGAATTAAAGAAGTAATGGTCAGGTTAGTACTGTTTTGCGGAATCGAAACTCGGACTACTATAGCCACTGATGCTGAAGCGCTTTGCGTCATCGACTACGGATGCTTACGGAGAATATTCGGTCTCCAACTTTTTGATAGAACTACGATAAAAAGGTCAGAAATCGTTGCTTTTATGCACACGAAGTAACAGACAAAAAAAAAAAAAAAAAAAAAAAAAAAAAAAAAAAAAAAAAAAAAAAAAAAAAAAAAAAAAAAAAAACGCTGGGTCACTTGATTTTGGGTATGTCTGCCTACGACCCGCAGAATATCTTGCAAATAAACTTTAGCATGCAGACCACTGCCCTCTAAGAAGAAACACCTTGGTGGCCAATGCGAATCCTTCCTAATCACGATCCAAGACGAATCTAGAACACATGTGAGGCTTTCACAGATGTGAAGTTCTTATCAGGACAAGGAAGAAGATAGGACTTCTCGTGGTTAGAGATTATGACATCCATGGCCAAAGATAGATCCACATGGCTGCAAATAGTCTGTCAACTTCTCAGCACCAGGGTGAGCTGATTGAGCTTGTGCCCTTGTGCAGGTAAAAGTAAGTAAGATTGCACACACATAAAGAATATGAGCAATCTGTTTTCAATAACTCTGTGATAAGCCAGGAAAAATACATTTAAGCCCTATTAATACTAAAATTCCTGAAAACTTTTGTTTTTTTTTTGTTCATATCTGTTTGCATTTAAAATGCAGATTTTCATCAAGAACAGTGTCAAAAGTGCAACGTAATAATTGTTTGGTCTTGTATTTCTGATAATTTAGGATGATCTCAGAAACATTTAGAAAAAGACGATTGGTTGCCAACCATAGTAAGATCCTCTGACACATATCCACAAAACTTTAACAAATTCCATACTCCGTTCTTCTGGAAGTTTGGAGGGTGCTATCATTAGTAATAGCAGCAAGAGTATCTTCTGAAGGTGTCTTCTGAGTATCTTGGTGTCTTCTATTATCATGGAAACGGAAAGAATTAGGACGACGAAGACCAGAAAAATTGCGGGTTTAAGTTTTTGATCACTGAGGGACACCGTACACAACTTTCTAAGGTGAACAGGAAAGCGGATCAGGAGAGATAATCTTATCTAACAAATAAAACTATCGGAAGAGACCAAAATCACTCTTATGCCGAAACGAGATACCTTCCACAGAAGAATATTATAGGTCTAACAGTCCTACGCTTTACGGAGAAAAAAATGGAAGGAAGATATTCTGTGAATTTGTCTGCATATATTTTTTCCCATTGTTTCAGGACTTAACGTGTACATTTTCTTTCATATTGCTTGAAAGCGTTGGAAGCCATTATCCTAATCTCTGGTATTTTTACCGAAGAAACATCAAACGAGATTTACTTTTCAATTTTGTTACTAATTTGCCGTCTGTCTAATGTTTTTTTTATAAATATGGATAATTAGTTACCTCAGCACAATGGTGGTAAGCTTTTTCTAATTCTGAATCAATACATTGCATCTAAGATACACTTTTGTGGATTCATTTGAATCAACGCTAATTTGGTTTACTTTGCATGTTTTTTTTTTCGGGGAAAATGTCTAGTTAGGCTCTTGGTCAAATACTTATCCAGGCATTTATTATGGAAAAATCCGTACAGGTTAATGATTTTTTGCGGGTTTAGGGTGCTGATTGTGTGTTCTGAAGTTACCGCCTGCGCCCGCCTATGAATTAGATACTCTACCACGATGCTTTAATGTTATATTTTCTTTTAAACTTAAATTTTGTGTGAATCATAGTGTTGTTGGTAGGGGGAGGGGACTGACGAAAATTGGGCTTTTTTTTTTTATGCGTTACTGCGTTTAGAAGTATTTTCAAAGTTAAAAAAATGTCCTGGGCATAATACAGAACATATCTTAATTTCTGTTTACTTTTGGGTTAGCTCTGTAGGCTGTTTTTATATCAACTACTCTTGATACTTTTCCCCTATATCTCTTCCTTCAAAACATCCATTTAAAACCCTCCTGTTTAATCCTTAAAAATAAACAAATTCAGTATGTCTTTGTGCCCTTAAGTTCGTCGTCTGTGATGGTAGATCGCTCTGAAGGGCTTTTTTTGAGGTTACAATTAACGTTTCAGTAACTTTAATAAATACCTTTTGAAGTAAGTGAAAAGCTCAGCACGGAAAAAAAAAACTATTAGTCAAGTTTAATTATTTGTATGCTTCAAAGATTGTTTTGTTTTCTTATGAGCAGGTGGTGGTGACTCTTTTTTATGGATTGCAGTAGCTATAAGACAGAAGAAGAATAATATGTACCGTTAGTTGCTTTATTCTTAGTTGGTTAAAGGACGTCAATATATAATTTTTTTTTTGCTTCTGGGCCCATCTCAGGTCTGTTCATTTCTGAAAGCCGCTATTTCCGAGATATTTCTTTTGGTCGTTTCAAGATTTTGAAGATTTTAGGGCAGTGCCATAGTTTCCTCTGTGTTTGAAGCGGGAAAATAAATAAGCGAACTAATTAGTTAAATTTGACAACGCCACTTCTGTGTAAAATTCAAACAATAGAAATATCTTGATTCCGAAAGACAACTACGCCTTCAAATGAAAGCTACACCTTCGTTGTTTGGTGCGATATGTTTTTAGCTTATTTTTATTATTTTGGCTTATTTTTAGCTTTTATTCTTAATCCTTCGGTTTGCGTACTTTTGCTGATTTTTCACCCAGTTTTTTTTTCTTGCTTTTGATTTGACGCCTACTACTGCCAAAAACTGCACAACTGTATAAGGAAGTCTTTCAATAAAAATTGAATTTTCAATTTTTTTTTTTTTTCAATTCTATAGATGCATATGATTGAGTAAGCTTCCATGTTAGTCACTCAAACAAAGAGGTCAATTTAATATCCTTGAAATCTTAAATCTCTGTCTCGGTGTCATCTCTAGCTTGTTGGGAACCGTAAGTTCTGTTGAGAAGAATACAATATTTTGGGGTTAAGAATAACATATTGGCATACAAATTCAAAACAGTAAGCGCACATTAATTAAAGACTTTTAGGGGTGTTTTATGCCCCTTAAACTGGGCCAAACGCAGTTGATGGGTTAATTGAGGCTGAAATGTCCTTTCCAACCAAAGGACTCATGTTAAAAAAATTCAATAAGTATTAAAAAACTTGTTATTCTGGTATTTTTGGCAATTTTAGTAGTGTGTTTTACTTGGACAAAAAGATACGAAAGAACTTCGACACATTAAGCTACATAATACCCTGCCTTTTTTTTTTGCTCTCTTGATAAAGTAAATAACAGCTGCGAAACGTCATGTCGGATGCTTATTCGTTTGATACTCAACTTTAATCTGCAAATTATTTTAATGCAGTATAGTATTCCTGCAGTGAGGTGACAATAAAAGCTGTTTTTTTTTTTTAGTTTCTTTAGTGTTTATAATTTTTAATATTATACTGTTTGTCCTTTAGATAGGTATATATTATATTTGTATATTTGCACTTGCTGTTGTAGCCATTCAACTGTTTTTATTGTATTCTAATACAAGGTGCATGAAAATGGTAAGCAAAGCCTGTATTATTCCATGGCGCTGCTTACCTTTTCTGTCTGCTCTTTATACCTAACTAATTTAAGAATCCTCGTTTATCTCATTAAAGAAGTTTTACAATTCATTGTTTTAAAAATATTTCAGTTGTTGGTACGTAGATTCAGAATAATCTAGTAAAAATATGTTCTTGGAAAAAAAAAACTACGTTTTCCTAAAGTTGAGAAGTATGTTCTGAATATTTTTTTTTGGGATAGCTCTTTCCTGACTGAAATGTTCTTGAAATGAATTCTAGATGAAGGCCAACATTCAAGAAACTTGAAATGTTGCTAAATAGATTACAAGAAGCGACTAAAACGTAAATATTAAATTCAAAAAAGGCTAGAATACGTGCCAATAATTATAGATTTGTATATCAGTGCGGTTTGTCGCACGAAGTATGGCTGAGGACGTGAGAAAAAAAACTTTGGCTCATTAATGATTTTTGATAATTCGCCTTCTTTTTTTCAGGGCAACGTTGACTTTAAAACAGACGGTGACAGGACACAAATAAAAGACACGACAACGCTGACAAAAGTTGCAACATTATTGAATATTGAAAAAGAAGCTCTTAATAAGGCTCTGTCTCATCGTGTAATTGCAGCTGGTGGAGAAGTCCTTCATAAAGGACATACGTCATCAGAGGCTATCTATGGGAGAGACGCTTTTGCGAAGGTATACATTTGCTTAGAGATGAAGTGATTAATTCATAAATAGAATGGGCGTTATATAATCCCAACGATTTTGTTCAAAAAGTGTGTTTTTAGTGGGCCTAGAACCTAGCGCATCATTGGGGCCAGTTTTAGGGGATTAGGATAATTCTAACCCCTTCGCCGTGTGTAACCCACAGGCCTTGCAACATAATAATAATAATAAAAACCGGATTATCCATGGTAAAACATTATGGATTAAAGTCAAGTTGATTACTTGAACACAAACTTCAAAACAACATTTTGCGAACTGAGAGCGTGTTTGTCGTGCCGCTCTAAAACTCATCCGAGAAAAACGCAGTCAAAGATTTTGAATGAACCTTTTCAAACGAACGCACCCTTCCAGCTGATAAAATTGCATCATCTAAATGTTCTTTTGCGGATATTAGTGATATTGAAGACAAATAATTAGGATACGATAATTTGCTTTCTATTGTTAAGCAACAGACAGTTGCACAGGGTTCCCGCACAGACCATTCGACAGAGCAGAAAAATAATGCTGAATGGCAGAAGATTTCAAAAATTTTGGTTTCTTAGGGAACAGAATAATTTTGCCCTCAAGTTGCGAATTGTACGAATATTTTATAACATTACACAAACACCACTTTAATGCGTAAAGCTTTACATTTAACAATTATTATCGTCCTAATTCAAAACGTCAAATTATGTCAAAAATGCCTGAGAGTAGCTGTGAGTTATCGTCAAACAAATCACTAATCTCATCATCTAAAGATTAACAAGAACCAGTAGAGTGGGGCAAATTAGAATATAGTATTATTTTTAATAACCGAGTCGTACTTAGGGCATTACATATAATGAATTTGAAGATGGCTTTTCCCCCCTTAATCTTTTTTAGAACACGAAACATATTCAAAAATGTAAGATTTTGCACTTTTAGGAAAAAAATATGAATTTGTTTTTACTTTTTCTTCAAATATCTACAGGGAGACACGTAAGAAATGAGGTATCCTTAGTCCTTTCCTCTCCCCAAGTTAAAATTTAATTGTTTACAATTCTCCAAAAGAATCATGCCCTTCCAAGTAAAATTTACCCGTTTTTGTGCTGTTTCGAAACTAAGGGTTTGGCCTGGTCCACATCATCAAGTAATTTGCTCAGCCTCATCTTAAGCTTGATAGGAATCAGAAGAATGCAGCAAAATTAAAATATAGCATTATTTATTTGGCCCGAATGGTAATTTGGTATTATAAATAAGGGTATCAAGGATGGAGGTTTTTATTTATCCATTCTCCTTCTTTAGAACATCGACTCTATCCAGGTAGGGCAATTTTTGGCGACGCTCGAAAAAAAATATAATTCTCTTCTAATTGTTTTTTTTCTTTGCACCTTTGCAGTAGATCTATATGCAGGAGGAATCCCACCCCTACCCCTGTCAAAATTATTTTGTTTGGTCTTTGCCAATCTCTCAAAAATTTGTATAGACTATATCTACCATATAATTCCCTGTTTTTAAGTTGTTTCAAAACGGAAAGTCTCGGTTGAATCATCAAATATATCGCTTATCATTATATGAAAATTAATACGAACCAGAGGAATGTGTCAAATTGAAATATCCCTATATTCTGAATTCTCCAGTTCTTATTTGGGTATCATAAACAACGGGATTAGGCAAGAGTGTATCCAGGATTTTTTTTTTTTGGGGGGGGGGGGAGAGGCTTTGAACTCGACACCCTTCCCTTCTTGATACGGCTTTGCTATTAAGCTATGTAATGGCTTTTATTATAAAACAACTAAGTGATATTTGAGCTTTATAAATACTGTTGGTGTGATATTATTCATGGATATTTACCCATATTTCGAGTCTCTCTCCCCCTCCTCTCCCTCCCCCAAAGAGGTAATTAGTTTCCTCCTCCCCTACAATTAGATTTTGTATGTATAGTCAGCTACCCGCGAAGCACCTACAACTTTCTTTTGGGGGTTAAGGTCTGAAGCTTTTGCTTCTGATAACTTCTCCTTTTCAATGAACAATTGTAACGTTTAACCCTTTACAAGTCACTATGCAACAATCCTTTTACCATTTCTTTTTTTCTGATTCTCGTTTTTTTTCTGTTTTTGTGTACTTTGTAATTTTAATGTGTCAGTTCTTCAGGGGTCTTTATTTGAGCCTTTCTTCAATTGAGATTTATGTTGAATTCCCGTCGTTTTTCCTGTTCTATCATCCACTTTTTCCAAGTTCTTCTCAGTTCAACTTTTTTCACACATTACCTCTGTCTCTTTCCCTCTCTCTATCCCTCCTACTTTCTCAATTTTATTCTCTATTCAGTATCTCCGTACAAGTATAATCCATAAGTATCTTACTTGGTGCTCTTTCCTTGCTCCCCAGAGTTCGGAGTAGTCATACTTAATTATTTCTTCTTTAAGTATCATACATACCTCTGCTTCATTTTGTAGGCTGCACATAAAGGCAAGGGCGTAGCTCCAGCATTTTTATGGGGGGAGAGGGGTCCGTATCCGGATAGTCAAGGGGCATAGGCTATATAACAATTTTATCTCCGAATTACTGGGGAGGGGGAACTGCCCTCCCAAAAGACGCCCCTGCATAAAGGTTTGCAAAACTAATGATTTGTGAGTGTTGAACTTGAACAAGGATGAACAATAATGAAAGTGATTGTCAGGGCTATGAAGGGCTTTCAAGCCCTTTTGCGGCCGGCAGGTTGAGTATGGCTCGTATAGATTTTATCTGAATTAGAGTAAAAAAAAGTTTTTTCAGTTAAAAGTAAGTAGCAACATTAGGACTTAAAACGAACAGAAATTATTACTTGTATGAGGGGGTCGCCTTTTCCTCAGTCCCTCTCTCAGTTGTACGAATTTATTTAGTGCTTTAAAATAGCTTATTATTCCAATTTAATGGTCCTTGTGTTTCAGCAGTCACTCTTAAAGATTTGAGACACAAAGTCAAACTTTAGCATAAAAAGCGAGTGGTTGAGGATGGGCAGCCCCTCTTATACGGAATAATTTCTGTTCGTTTTAAGTTTTAGTGTTGCTCCTTGCTTTCAATTGAAAAACTTGTTTTTATTTAATTTCTAATCGTTTTTATATCACACCCTGGTCTAACCAAGATATAATATGGTCTGCCGGTCTTACAAAACCCTGGTTTTTTGCTGTTAGATTGTATATATAAATAATTATAAGTTGATTGGCGGCGTCTCGCTTTTTCCGTTCTTCAGCTTAAGAATTAGAATTTTAATGGCAAATAAAATTTTGGACAAAATTTGATTCAGTCAAAATTTCCTGTGTGAACATTAGTTTTTGCTAAAAAGCTTTTATTAATACTTTTACTGCAGAGTTTTGGCTGGATGGGTAGGGGTAATATTGTTCATATGGATAGGAATTCTGCTTGACTTTTGAATTTCTTCGTGGCTGAACCCATCATGGCCTCTACAATAAGATTCTATGATGTTTAAATACATTATAGGCCAACACACACGTTTAAATACATTAAAACTTTGTATGCATAAACATAGGAAAGGAAAAAACTTGACCATTTAAAATAACTGCAAACAAGGCTCCTGGTAGTACTTACCACCCTCCCTTCCCTTTCCAAGGGATTTCCTGGTGATTTTTATAATTCCAGGCCTCAGTTTTCCCCCCTCTATGCCGGTAGGTATGTGACTAATATTTTATGCTACGTAATTCTCAGGAATCAAGAGTTATTATATATCAATTTTTACCTCTCCCCCACCCTTCCTCAGAACTGATTCTATATTTATCTGAAGGTTGGATGAGAGAATATTTGAAAATTGAAATACATCCTTTGTGCCATCTGTCACCTCTCCCCTCAGCCTACAAATTGACCCATTTCCCTTCCTTCGTAATAGCTCATTCGCACATACACATCACTGTATATGATTTTATGAAATATGAAGCAAATCAGTTTATTTAAATGATGCCTTAAAACAGTTTAAAATAAATGTCAGAAATATTTTTCTGCAATAAGATGGGATGTGTCATCTTGTAGCACCCTTATCCAGACCTAGTCTAAACGAGGAGAGTTGAGAGATTAATTCCTAGCCCTCCCCTCCTACCCCTTTAATATTTGTCGGAAAGCTCATGATTAATCAAACAATTATGGATTTGAAATGCGTTCTTTTAGGCGTTTGCCCCCCCCCCCCCCTCGCTTGCAAAAAGACCCACCGTTTCCTTCATAATAGCTGATGTGCAATTGTACATAACTAAACATGGTGGTAAGTGACACGCAAGATAGATAATTTCGAAGACCATACTGCCTTTCCATGACGATAAATAAAAGTTCAAATAGGGATAAAATATTATTAATCGACAGCGATAAATTTCACGAAATACTAGCTATTTCGGTCACATATTCAGTGACCGTCATCAGTAGTAAAACTTATAACAGTCACTGCGTAAGTGACTGAAATATGTAGTATTTTTTAAAAAATTTATCACTGTCGATTAAAAGGATTTTATCCCTATTTGAACTTTTATTTATCGACATACAAGATGTACGTTAGGTGTTGATAAGTGTGCAGTCCCTCTAATTTTCCAGTCTCATTACAGAGGTCTCGACTAATCATGCATAATTTACTGTATCAAGCGAGGGAGCCCACTGAGCATAAACCATAATGAGCCCATCAACAAATACAATATTGGCTTACCTTATTTACGATATTAAACCATGAATACCACAAGAAGCTCGACAAAGGCTCTATTATCTAAAAGAAATTAAACCTTTTATATCAGTGACTTGCAGAGAAGGTGATGGATCACCCATGGAGATGAATACCACTGCAACGGGTTACACCAAATTTTAAAAGATGAAAAAAAAAAAAAAATACAAATTATGTTTCAACATTTCATAGAACTCATCTAGAAGAGAGAACCAAAGATTATTGCCTAGGTCTTCTCTTTTCAACCATATTTAAGGAACACGACCAAACTTTTAGCATAGTTATGGAAAAAATAGGAACCAATTTTGTCTTTTGGTCGGTTTGTTAATCCGTAAGCATCCAAATGTTCCGATTCGTACATAAGCAAGGCACAGGGAACTTTTTTGATCGCCTTTCCCAGTTGTTTAAAATACAGAAAAAGATATGATATCTCTTTATTACTAAAAACTGCGTAATAAATACACTAAATTATTGTTAAACCGCAAAATTATAGGTAAATTAAGTATATTTTGCCGGAAATGTATGGCTGAAATTCCTTTTCAAAATGCTAAAGCCCTTATCAAGCACAACTGCAAAATATATGCTAAGATATACAAGGCTGTTCCTATTTACAAAACATCTTGGTAATTTTTAAACACTCTTGAAAGATGTTGGTTCCCCACCTCTGAGACTAAATTACCGATATTTAGCATCTAGTTTACCTGTAACCTATGTGTTGTTGTTTTTTTTTCAATTCGACTGGGAACTATTTTTTGCTTTTTTCAATTCGACTGGGAACCACTATATTACTTTTGCTCTGCATTCAAGGGTATAAGGGTATTGGGCAAAACCTTTTACATCTTTTTGGGGATGCATGAATTGGTAGAATTAAGGAAATAATTGTCGGAGTAAAGTATTATGGATAAAAACTAATTGGGTAGGAATAATCAAGAATGAAGGATTTTTTGAGAAATTTTAAAGCTGGGAAAATTCGTGAGACTAAGACCTTAAACATAGATCTATTTCTTCGTCGGTGGATGATGGGTTGTGTTTACATATTTAGGTATTTGGTATTATGTTTTTGCCGTCTCTTGTTGGTTTTTTTTTGTTCGTTCTGTCAAGGCCTTTGTTTGCTTTGTACAAATATATTATTATCATTATTACTTTATTGATTCTAGGTGTTTTACTTTTCAAGTCAAGAGTCAATATTTTTGCTGGGGGTAGGGGAGGGTAGGAATATATTTCATAATAATCCTACATTATAAAGATCACTGCATGATTCTGGTTATAATAAGGCATAACATACCTTATTTTCTAAAAAATGCCGAGGGTTGGGGGCAAGGCCTTCCTTATGTCTAAAATGACACATATTGAGAAACCTAGCATGATTATGCTTCAAGCAATGTGTAAATTATCTACCTTTTAGCAGAATTTTGGCAATATATATATATATAACTAGGGTATTCATCTGATAATTACGGCTGCAGGCCCAACTTTGAATGTGTGCACTTCTCTAGTGGAACAACCTGTCAAGCATTTTTTCTACTTGTAGGCCATTTATGACCGTCTTTTTACCTGGATAGTTGACCAGGTGAACAAGGCCATACAAGTCTCTGGGTCTGAAGGAGGTAAAACAGTAAATTCCACAGTCATCGGTGTTCTGGATATTTATGGATTTGAAATATTCGATCGTAACAGCTTTGAACAGTTTTGCATTAACTACTGCAATGAGAAACTCCAACAGTTATTTATAGGTAAGTGAAATGGTTTATTTTTACTCATAATTTGTTTAAATAGCCAATAAAATTTCAATCGTCAGTAAAATTAGTATTCCACTGAGCTAACTGTAAAATTTTAGTTAAATTTAGTCATAAAATGACAGAAATTAAATGACAAAGTTTAACAATTATTGGGTGTAAGGCAAAAACAGTAATTCTTCTTTTGCTTTCTTTCTTTTTTTCAAGTTTCTCTTTTGATACAATTTCAGTTTTTCCATGATTTGGGTGTCGCAAACTTACGGCTGCTATCAAGTACGGTTGTTCAGAATCTGAACATATTGGCCGCATACAAAACATATTGCAAAAAAAAAGAAGAAAAAAAAGGTCTTATTGTAGGCCGTCGATTGTTATCATTTCTGTATAACTGTGAACGTGCTTTTTTTTCAGAATAACTGTGAACGTGCTTTGTTCGTGAAACCACAAATAAAATAAAACAAAAAGAAACAGGAGTTTGCCATAGGATGTTGCCAAGACGAAAAGTTTAAAAAGCACCTCCATTGATAGTGCCTTTTGCACCCCTTTTTAAAAGTATTTCTGCTTGGCAAATGAAAGGTCCCTTCCTTCTAAGTAGAAACCGTACCCATAAAATATCCGTGGGTGAAAGGTGGCCTCCAGAGAATATATATGGGGCCCGTGGTCTGAATCTATATCACTTGAATTTTTCATATTTCTTATCCAACACAGACTAGTATTCAACGCAACCGTTTCTTCACGAGGAACAGTTCTAATCACACAGTAAGTCTCTTATGGCGTTCTCATTCATGCTAATTGGCGTCTTCAACCTTCAGATTTAGCCAATCTCGAAAAATTTGTAGGCCTTCTGATAAAAATGTTGCTGATATTAATGAAACAAAGTTCTTAGTTTGACAGCACGTTTTGAACGTAAAAACTCAAATATGTTCTGGGTGATTAAAACGCCGATGTTTCTGCGGCCCTCAGAACTAGTCGGTATTTTGTCTTTGATCGTTTTTAGGAACCAGCATTCGAATTCCACTCTCCGTCAGTTAGATCAAACCTCAATCTTCTGGCTGCCTCTCATGCTGCCTATGATACTTTACCCAAGTCTGCTAAAAAGTGTCACTTCTTTAATCCTTCAGAAAAATTGTAAAAACGCTTTTGATTTCTTATATTTTTTACTTAATCTCCCCCTACGATGGATCCCCGGTATGTTTTTTGCTCCAAAAGATACGTCTACAGATAAGTCTTCAATAATAACCAATATTGTTTTCAATTTATTTGTAGACTCTACTTGCTTATAAATTCTCTCACGGACCCTCAATGTATCACATTATTCAATAGTTTCTTTAGTGCTTATGAAACTTTGGCCTACCCCCCAAAATGAATTTAGCTGCCATTACTAGCTTTAGAGGAAGAAACAGTGAGATTTAGGCCGAAGTTGGCCACATTTACAGCATTCAGATATTCAACAATCAGAAGGATAGGGCTCTAAAAGCCCTAGTTGCTTCCAACTCCATGGGAACCAAGAAGTTCACCTTATTCAGAGCATTTCTTTTCCTCATTAGGAAGCAATTGCTAGGAAGACCGTGAAGTAAGCATGTAAGAGTAATATCTTTGGTGCAGACAATTAAATACATAGCCGCAAAATCCGGGCTTACGGGTCACGCACATATACATCACGTACACAAATTCAGAGCTGTAGAAGGGAAAATTAAAAGGATAGCTTTAATGAGCAAATTAAAAAGAAGGGGAAGGAGGCTCGGCACAAAAGAAAAGTCACACCTTCTTACGCATGTGTTTTTAGCTTTTCGCATGTTTTACTGATTTCTTACTCAAACTTTTATTTTTCATTTTTTGTGCCCGGTACTATCAAAAACTGCTGAACTTTATTCTTTTCCATTAAACATTTAATTACCGACTTTCTGAATATACTATGAATATACTATTTCCTGAATATACTATACAAGATATACTAATATACACAAATGATCAACTAAACAGTTGTTTTATGTTCGCTTTTTTAACTGTGACAAACTTCGGACATTTTTTATTCTTGTTAGGGCTTTTGCGAAATAAAGAAGTGGCATGAAAAAAAAAAAAAAAAAAAAAAAAAAAACTAGAGTGTTGATTCGGACCGGTGATTCTCATTATTGTTCCCAAATTTCTTTTCAGGTGCCTTTAAGCTTTCTTTTCTGCTTTCTTTAAAGCTTTTTTTTATGGTACCTTTATGTAAAGCTTTCATTTTTTAATTAAAAAGCCTGGAGTTTTAGTTTCTCATTGCTGGTATCCAAGCTGGTATCTTTTTGTTATATTTATTTATTTATTTTCTTTTATTATGTCAGCGTTCATTTCTCTTCTCGACCTGTCAAGACGGCCTTATCTAGGGAGGTGGGGATACTGGGTTCGACCCCCTCCCCCTCGAAATGTTTATCCGACTTGTAAAAACGTAACAAAATGCATATAAACAAATTTGTAATGTTTTTTAAAGTTTTTTGTACCCCTCCCCAAAAAAATCCTTGCGTGTGATTGTATTTTCCCGGCATGCTAAGAAATAGAATTTGTGGTTGTAATTTTGTTGAGAGTAATCATAGAATGAGAAGAAAAAAGGAGTTAGAGGAGCGATGTACGTTAGGAAGGGAGGCTTGCTTCCTGAGATAGTAAAGTTTTTCTGGGCACTTCTTATTCAAATTATCAAATAAATTTGTTAGTTTATTGTCATCTCACCCCCCCCCCACCCCACCCTAAAACATATGACTCGGATATCTGACTCGGGTCCCGAGTCAGGTATCCCATCTTTAACATGGATAAACTATTACCTTGATGAGTTTTCAGCCCAAAACAGGATCTTAACATTTCTGTTCAAGAAGAGCTTTCATCCCTCCTCTCATCAATTCCAGATTCAGATTTCATAGTTACCCAATCACAGGCTGCGTCCGCGGTCCGACGATCTAAAAAGAAAAAGTCGGCTGGCATTGGCCGTGTATCCGCCCTTCACCTTAGCCATTGCAGCCCAACTTTCTTGGGACACCTAACTCTTCTCTTTCAGATAATCTTCACTACTGGACTCGTACCATCGGCATTCAGTACTGGGTCGCTTAGGCAAGTCCCGAAGAAAGGAAAAAGTACTTCGGAATGTGCTTCGTTCAGACCGATCACAGTAGCACCAACGCTTTGCAAAATCTTCGAACTTTTGGTCATTGATGAAATCCAGGAAAAATGCTGGACTCCCCCTTCCCAGTTTGGGTTCCAGGAGGGTCTTGGTTGCGAGACATCCTACTACCCATTAGAGACATGTACGACCACCTACAGGCTGAACTCCTACTTCCTGGCCATGGTCGAGCCCTCACTGAATATACACCAGACGTGATGCTGTCCTACCGAGGGAATCCTGTAGTTCCAGTAAAAAAGGGTGCTCGACAAGGATCAGTCACATCTCCTTGTGCCTTTAATAATTGTATTATTGAACCACAATCTTCTATCGAGACAACATGCGTATTTCGTGGCATAGACGTTACAATGATAGCCTACGCCGATGACATTCTGAACCCCAGCCGCACTGTCGCAGGCACAGAGACCACCTTCTCCACATTACAATCAAATTACAGTCGCATTGGCCTTGAATTTAACCCACAGAAGTTGGATATTCTTCTGTTCAACTGGCGCCAAGAAGAGGTCTCGTCTCTGAGGCTGGGAAAACTGAGGCTGGGACATAGGATTATTCATTTTTCATAGGCTATGAAGATCATGTGTTCGGTGAGCTAGTTGCTCTTTTTCTTCCACACCGCCATCTTAAATGTTTGTAGCCTGCAAAACTGCTTATCTAGCTCTGATTCTATCCTCATTGATTGCCACCTTTGTGGTGAAATCTTGGTGTCTGCTTAACTGCTCGCTTATTGCAAAGGTTTTCTCTTTCTATATGCAAATTAAACGGTACAACGAGAAAGTTTCTTCCCACCCTTGGTACCGTTTGCTAAGGCAGTAAATCGCTGTCCATTTAATTTTATTTGCACATCTCTTGTCATATTTAGTTCTTTTTACCGTCTCTTGTCATATTTAGACTAGTTGATTGAGTCCGTTGATTTTGAATTGAAGTTATCAAGTATTTTGCTGTAAGTTAGGTTAGTTGAATTGAAGTTATCAATCATACTGCTTATGTTTCTACAGTACTTGGGAGTTTAAAAAGTAAAATTTCTTACGTACCTGCAGTGCAGTGTATAATTGAGTTTTTTGTTTTCGTCTTTGTAATTTGTTCGATTATGTGTAATGTGTTTTAATTTGTTTTTTTTGTGTGTGTGTTTTTCTTTTTTAGTGATACTCCGTCTTTTATACCTTTTTTTTGACGGGTAATAAATAAATAAATAAAAATAAATATCTGTGTGCGTGTCTTGGTTGGAGTTAGGAATTAGCTTTGGATTGACTACGTCCGAGACATAGGCTTATTCATTTTTCATAGGCTATGAAGATCATGTGTTTCGGTGAGCTAGTTGCTCTTTTTTCTTCCACACCGCCATCTTAAATGTTTGTAGCCTGCAAAACTGCTTATCATCTAGATCTGATTCTATCCTTAACTGCTCGCTTATTGCAAAGGTTTTCTCTTCTATATGCAAATCATTGATGCCACCTCTTGTCATATTTGTGGTTGAAATCTTTTGGTGTCTGCTTAACTGCTCGGCTTATTGCAAAGGTTTTCTTTTCTATATTATCTGGTGCGTACTAAAATGATAAATCTATAGTCCCAGATTTTTTTTGAAGTTGATGTAGTAGTTCTCTCATTATAAAGGAAAGTGTGATGATAGCTTTGGATTATGAATACGTCCGATTCTCTCATTATAAAGGAACTGCTGGCGATTGCTATTGATTTATTTTAATGTTTTATTTTTAAAGATAGGTTCTTTCTTTAGCATTTTTTTCTTGATCTGAAAATGAGATAGTCAAGGTTATGATCTGTTTACTAAAAAAAAAAAAAAAAAAAGTTGAAAGTTCTCTCATATAACAATATTGGGTACTATTGAGGTACCATATACAAAAATATAATAAAATATTATAAAAAATATAAAATATATCAAAAAAAGATAAAAATTTAAATATATATAATATATATATATATATATATATATATATATATATATATATATATATATATATATATATATATATATATATATATATATATATATATATATATATATATATATATATATATATATATATATATATATATATATATATATATATATATATATATATATATATATATATATATATATCATATATATATATATATATATATATATATATATATATATATATATATATATAATATATATATATATATATATATATATATATATATATATATATATATATAATATGTATAAAAATATTATAATAAAAATATAATAAACATAATAATATTCACAAAATTAAATATAATAATATTATATAATAATACTGGGACGAACCGTCGAGGGAAGAAAGGGAGGGAGAGAGGTAACGGCAAAAAAAATGTTTAAGGAATCGTTCCGTGTAGTTTAAACAGAGACTAAGGACCAAAAGGAATATTGATTCTTTTGAAATCTGATTTTTTTTTTATTGTTTAAGTATAAACTTACGCAACCATTTATATCTTAAAAATATAGACAAAAATCGGGGAATTATGTTTTTAATGAAAACATCTTCTAAATGCCCTTTTTCTGGTTTTGCTAGTAGCGGATCCCAAACTAAAAAAGTGAAACGTGACTGAAAAATTAGTAAAAAATAAGATACAAATATATGATGTCAAAAGGTTTAAGAGGTGTAGCTTAGGAGAATAATTATGGTACCAAAAGGTTTAAGAAGTGTAGCTTGGGTGAAAAAAAAAATCAGCAAAAATATTTGATACCTAAAGGTTTAAGGGGTGTAGCTTAGGTGAAAAAAAGCAGCAAAAATGAACAAAGGTTTAAGGTAATAAAATGTATACGAGGTCTAACTTGGGTAAAAAAAAAAAAAGCAAAATAAAAGCTAAAAATATATGATACCAAAAAAGTTTAAGAGGTGTAGCTTTGGAGAAACGATAAGCTAAAAATTTATGGTATCAAAAGGTTCAAGAGGTGTAGCTTGGATGAAAAAATCAGCAAAAATATATGGTGCCAAAAAGTTTAAGAGATGTTAACCAAAAGAAAAATCTTAGAAAATCATAGTATTCAGAGAATAAGAGACGCTAGTTAGGTCACATTGTGCGAAATGCTTTATTTTGATGTCCTTGGTACTCTAAAAACTTACCTTGAATTAGGAAGAGGAAGAATATCAGCGGGAGCGAACCAAGTGGTAAAATATTGACTATTTCAATAATCAGTGTAAATTACCCAACTTTTTTTATTAGGGGAATCACCATAAACCTCTTTTTTCCCTTCTTAAAAACCTTTCTTTTTTCTTTTCTTTTACATTTTTTAATAGTAAATTTTACCTTTAAATTGACTTACTTATTCTCTGCGTCTTTTTAGTTATCCTAATTCTTCGGTTTTTTTTTCATCGTCTTTCTAGGAATATAATTAAAGAAAGGATAAAATAGTCATGTCACGTCTAAAGGATAATAGATTGCTAGAGATTGTGCGTTTTGGCTATCTATCTGGGGCTAAACGAAAAGTAGATCGTCCCTGAATGGTGGTGGGAGGAGGTCATAAGGAAGGATTTAAAGACGACTGGGCTTCATGGGAGGGTGTAAAAAGTGTAATTATCAATAGATTGGGGTGGAAAAAAGCGCCCGCAGCTCCGTTGGCCTCAGACAGCTTGGTGCTGGAGTCAGTAGTAAGCAGTAGTAGTAGTACCAGTGTTATATCAATATTTGTTTGTACTATATTTTTAGTCGCTATTTTTGTCTTTTGGCTCTAATTCCTTTATTCGGAAAACATTTTAGCTTTTATTTGTAGAACTGGTCTTGAAACAAGAACAGGAAGAATATCAGCGAGAGGGGATCAAATGGCAAAATATAGACTATTTTAACAATCAGGTTATATGTAACCTTGTCGAAGAGTCACACCGTGGTATTTTGTCTATACTGACGAAGCATGCCTCAACGTAGGCAAAGTCACGGATAGTATGGTCTTGGATTCCATGGACCAGAAGCTGCGAGGCCATCAGCATTATTCTAGTCGAAAGTTGAACCCAAGTGACAAAGAGCTTAAACATGGCGAGGAATTCAGAATAAAGTGAGTATTATTGTTGAATATTTTGGTGTAATAAAGATTTTGCTCTACCAAGAGCCCTTAGATTAGCCTCTCCTATGTATATTGCAGCAAAATGTGATTTTATGTGAAAGGTTTGGAAGCCTGTTCGACGTTTGGAGACCGAAAGAGGTCACATTATTGGTGAACCTTTTGGCGTAGTATTAAAGATGAGAATTTGACGGGGATTGTTAGATAAATCTTTCCTAGATATGTCGTGCCAATATGTAATCTCATTTTAAAAGGCTTAGAGACCCGTAGAAGGTTTGGTGACCATTGGAGGCCCTGATTATATGTCAACTCTTCGGTGTAGTATTTAGAGATAAGGTTCTACTGGGGATTCTTTGGTTAGCAATCTAGTGGCAGTATAACTTAATTTTAAAAGGTTCGGAGACCCGTAGGAGGTTTTAGGACCGTAGAAGGAGCGTATTATTAGTGAGGTGTTGGGTGCAGTATTTAAAGATGAGGTGCTACTTGGGATCTCTTGGATTAATTATTTGAAAAAAAGTACGTTTTCTAAAGAGTTAAAGAGGCTGAGTCACAAGTTCGAACCTTAAAACGAAAAGGGATTAGGAGGTGCAGTTGGGGGGCTGCCGCCCTCCAAACCCCCGCTTCCGTATATGAAAGGGGCTGTGCCCTCCTCAACGCCTCGCTCTTTACGCTAAAGTTTTTATTGTTTAAAAAAAAGAGTTGTGAGAAAGTCAAACTTTAGCGTAAAGAGCGAGGCGTTGAGGAGGGCACAGCCCCTTTCATATACGGAAGCGGGGGTTTGGAGGGCGGCAGCCCCCCAACTGCACCTCCTAATCCCTGTACGTTTTAAGGTTCGAACTTGTGACTCAGCCTCTTTAACTCTTTTAAAAACGTAGTTTTTTTTCAAATAATTTTTGCACGTTTTTTTGTACAGTTTATTACTTACTATTGCTTGACTAACTGTTAGCTGATCTTTTCAGGAGTTAAAGATGGGGCTGCCGCCTCCCAAACCCCCCGCTTTTGAAGATTCTTGTGTTAAGGCTTTTAATTCCTGAATACTCAAATCAAATGCACAGTAAGATTTTCTTTTTTCAACTTTTCTTCGAGCATGTGGGTATACGGCATGTTATCAAAGCAGTGGAGACTTACCTGTAACCTGAAGGCCGACTGTGATATTCTTCTGGAGACGCCTGTTGAGCCGAAGGATTTAATAGATTGGATTTAAAAAAGAAACTGAGTTTCTTTTTAAACTTTAAATTCAGTATATAAAAAAATTTTCTCTGACAGGGAATCGAACCCGGATCTTCCGCCTGACAGTAAGGAACAGTGCAACCGTTGTACCACAAAGACACTTGTTATATTATTTTAGTCTCTCTTATCTATTTTTGACGCAAGCAAATCCCCATAAAACTTGATATTTGGTTTTTGGAAAATAGGGAAGGAAGGATCGGATTGAGCTGAAATTTTGAGGATAAGCTCCCAGGCCCCAAGGAAAGCTTATCCTCTAAATTTCAGCCCGATCGGACAACGTTAAAGGGGGGCTTGGTGGGAAAAATTAACATGGGCTCTTATAGGAAAACGATGTTTTTCGTAAATGTAAATTCGGGGGATAATTTTTTCGGTCTGAAAATATCAAAAGGCCCTAACAGGTCGAATTCCGCTTCGAATGAGTCCTCATTCACCCGGATCCGTTACAAACTGTGGCCTGTAGGCGTGGCTGATAAAAAAAAGAGAAATGATTATTAAGTGGCTATATTTGTTTTTTTGGAAAATAGGAAGGAATGATCGGATTGAACTGAAATTTCGAGGATAAGCTCCCGGGCCCTGGGAAAGCTTAACCTCTAAATTTCAGCCCAATGGGACAACGTTAAAGGGGGGCTGTGGTCGGAGGGTCGAAACTTCCGGCCCACTTTTACCCATGAAGATAAAGTCGGAGGGGGTGAAATTTTGCACGTTTCTTAGTTGGAGCTTGGGCTACAAAATGCGATCACCGCTGTCTCTCTGCGACCGCTAGGACCGGAAATCGCTTAACATTGTGGTGGGTCGCCTCTTTAAAGAGGCACAAGTGTGCCTCCTTGACCTCTCCTAGATATATTGCGGCAATATGTAATTTCAATTTAAAAGGTTTGGAGGCTCGTAATAAGTTTGAAAACTGTACGGGACGCGTATTATTGGGAACTATTAGGTGTAATATATGACGATAGGATGCTACTGGGGATCATAGTTTAACCTTTTCTAAATATATAATGGTAATATATAACTTGATTTTGAAAGGTTTGGAGGCCTATAGTTGGCTTAGAGATCATACGAGGCCTGTATTGTTGATGAACTATTTGGCGCAGTATTTAAAGGTGACCTGCCACTGGCGGTCCTTAAATTAGTATACTGTGGAGGTAGCTTTTATTTTTGGAGGTGGCTTAAATCACTACGCTAGAGAAAAACTCCTAAAGCCTTTATGGCACACAACAGCTAACACCCTAGCTTTTATACTAAATAATTACATGAAATGAGATTAAAAAAAAGAGAACAGAGAAATAATATTCGGGGTTAACAGATAAATCAAGTAAAAGCACGTAATAACTACAAAGATAAAGGATAAAAAATAAAGAGAAAAGTCAAAACTAGAAAAAATAATATAAATGTGTTTAGACGACTTTCTCTCGATATTCACTTCTGTACGATTAAAATAGTTTTGTTTAAAAAACGCTTCTTAAGCACAGATAAAAGCGGAAATAGCTTTATACAATTCTTCATTAACAATTTTTATTCATTATTAGCTTTGTATTTTCTTTAACTATTGTATGTGCTGCTGAATGAGAGGGTTTCTAATCGAAATATAAAATATAATTTGCGCAAAAGTGGCTGGAGGAAATTGAGTAGGTATAAACTACTGCAGGGCAACACTTTTGTTTTTGGTTTTTATTTCATATCGTTTGGAGTCCGTAGAATGGAGACAAACTGACGCCCATACGCGGATAGAGACATAGATATGGACAGACCAATAAGTATGTTTTTTTTAGATAGGAAATGGTGTGGATATGCGCACTTGCGCGGACTTACACGTGAACACTAGGGGTTTGAACAAAGAAACGCACAGTTTGAAAGTACCTTATATGAAATGAAATAGAAGGACTTAAAACTTAGATTTACAGATCTTTAAAGCCATTTCTTCTGTTTGAATGAAGTTTGTATATCTTCTTTCCTTAACAAGCTGGATTTTGTAGGGTACCCGCTGTTTGTCACTTCCATTGCTATACATTCACATATATTGGGTGAGGTATACTAAATGATAAGCTCTGTGGGAAATGCGCCTTGATTCCACTTTCTAGGAATATCATGAAAGCAAGGTTAAGATGCCTAGGCCAAGTTCAAGGTGAAAGAATGATAGAATCACAAAGATTGTGTTTTTTAGCCGTCCATCTGGGTCCAATCAAAAAGTACAGAGACTAAGGTACAGTAACACCTCTCCTGTCCCTCCAAAAAACATTTTAGAATATAATTAGAATATTCCTAATGCCCTTCTTTGTTTTGTTTGCCATACTTTCTCTTTGGCTGCTCGATTATGCATGTGGGAAAATTTTCCGCGGGGGCGGTGGGATATGCATAGCACCATCAATGAGGATCTACTCCAGGCAATACAGAATCAAACAAGATAATTACTTGTCTGGACTGAGTGACTTTACTGGACAAAATGCACAAACGTGTGGCATTGCTTCCTCCGCAATTTGAAAGCTCAATATATAGTTTTTGATACTTTTAAATTGATGGGCTACACAGAGCTTTTAATCGATAGCAATTTAGTCCTCTATTGGGCGAAATCGTAGTCTGATTAGTCTGATACCACAAAATGGCAGATACACCCCTTTCTCGTGGCAAATCTTTTGGTTCACTTCAAAAGGGCTCTAAAACTTTTAATTTCCGTTGGAATAAGCCCTCTAACGCTTTTCTAGGAGCATCGGTTCGATGTTCTTCGAGTGGGATGAGAAGAGATCATCAGAAAAGATTAAAAGGAAATCGGAACTTTATCGGAAGGGACAAAGAGGGAAGCTTTGAGTAGACTGAGGTGGAGGAGAATTGTGTACAATAATCAAGCTTTACAGATGTTGCAGAGTTGTCTCGAATCATGGGTTGGCATCCTAAAGATTTAGAGGCTCGAGTCCCTTTAAAACTGTTTCACACTTAGATTAGGACACGCATTAAGATAGACTGCGCAATTTTGAATTCAAACAAGAATCGAAAAAAATGAAAAGGAAAATTGTCTAGACTTGTTAAGTTCAGAGAAGAAAATAGGTTGTGAACATTTCGTCTGTGTAATCAGCAAGGTAACCTTGGTGCGAACACCAAAGTATAGTGAAGAATATAAATTTGATGCGAACTCAATACGACAAGAAAAAAATCAGACAGATAGAAATTGAAAACAAAAAAGAACTAAAAGAAAATACAAAAATGCTAAAAGAAAATACAAGAACTAAAACAAAATGCAAAATACTCAAAGTAAATACAAGAATAAAACGAAAATAGAAGAACTAAAAGGAAATACAGGACAAAACAGAAGAAGAAAATACGAAAAAAAATATAAATATATAGTTCAAAAGTAACTTACTCCTGCCTAATACAGAACGTAAATCTTTTAATTATTGTTTTCAAGTCTTATTATGTAGGGCTGTAAATCTTTTATTTTCACATTCCTAGTTCAGCTGTGATGTTAAACCAGCTTTTGTCTCAAGTGATTTCCGAGACCACACTGGTTAAGCAAGTGAGTTATCCTTTCACTGTTGTTTGGAAAGGTTCTTACTCTTATTTTACTGGTGATTTTTACGGTTTGGTTTTTATTTATTTGAGTGGTTGCTTTTTTAAGGTTCTTTTTTATTATTTTTGCACAGACAGGGCTGGATTTAAAACATTGACGCTTCTAGGCTCAAGCGTTTTTTTTAGATTTTCGGGGAATCCCCGAAAATTTGTGGATAAGGGAAGTATTTAACAGAACGCAACTGATGAGCCAAAAGTAATGAAAAAGATAGGTGGTACCAAACTCTCAGCTGCCATTCTCGAGAGACATCTGACAGTTTATAAGTGGCAATGGAATTCCTGTGTTGTTTTAAAATCACTTTTCTGTGAATAGGCAGCACGGCAGTGGAGTGCACCTTGCACTTTGACAATAAATCACAGCAGTCTGGTTTTTATTAAGGAGAAATCACTCTTTGAAAATTTATTACGCCCCCTGGCATTGTGTGCCCCCAGGCCCGGGCCTAGTGGGCCTATTGGTAAATCAGGACCTGTGCACTGGGCACAGTCGAGCGGAGGTCTTGGACGAAATATTTGCATTGTTTTATTTTTATTTTCACTTGCTGTAAATATCCTCGTTTTTCTTTTTTTTTGAGTTTTTCTCATATAGCTTTTGTCTCTAATGAAATTACATAATTAGTGATTTTGTAAGCAATTGAAACCTGTTAACACTACTCAACTTGGAGATTCGAATTTTTTTGGCACATGGACAACGCCTGTACAAAACAGGCAAGTGTTTGTGCAAAACATTATAATAAGATGTAAAGAACGTCACATACGTCGTGTATGTCGCACACAACGTACGGACGTCGTATATACCTCATAAATCGTTACGCATAAAATATAATACACCAATTAATTCGTGAGATGCTATGATATAAAAAGATATTATAAACAGTTCTGAAAGTTGTGAGAATTAACCCTTAGAAATTATTCTGCAATCGCAAAATTTCACTTCATCAAAACTTGTAAGGGATAATGTGCGTATATTAGAATTGAAACGTTACTCTTTTTATAGTAAATGATTATTAACTTCGTTTTATATATTGCGAAAATGACGTTCGTTCAAGTTAATTGTATGTTCAATTAAATAAATGAATTCACTGTGACTAATTATGAGAATATCGAAGGGGAATTTTTGCGGTTAAGAATACATTGCTCAAGCAATTCGTCAAAAAAATTATATTTTTTTTTTGAGGCAGATGGTTGACTGATTGGCTATGAATGCGTTGGTCGTCAGTAACGTAACAAAAAAAAAAAAGAATAAAATAAAAACAATAATCTGGGCTACTATTCTAGGCTATTATTCTCAGAATCAAGTTTGAATGCTTATGAGGGATGGGGGAGGGGGCTATCGCCTTTTCTGAGATTGGTCCGATGAATACTCCTAGATTTTTTTTTTTTAGATTTAATGCTAAAACAGATGGAGATGCGTATTTCGGATCCAACAGAAGACAATTCCCAGATACTCCCAAAGTCTACTCTTGTGTATACTATTGCAGCTGAGTATCCATTACTAAAAAAATGCTTCATTTATTGTTTCTGGGGGGGGGGAGGGAATGGTTGAATGATTAGCTACGAATAGCATTAATTTATGCTTTGCTCCTCAGCAACCTAAAAGACAATTTCTTGGGGCTCCGATTTTACGCTATCCTTCTCGTATCAAGCTTGAACATTTACAGTTGTTGAACGAATATCCTCATTCCCGAAATAGATCAATTGATATTCCTGGATTGTTTTGAATTTTGAGTCTAAGACAGATCGAGACGCGTATTTCAAACCTACTCCAAGAAAATTTCGGGATCCCCAGCTCCCCAGTCCACTCCGTATTTTCAGTTCCCCACACTCTCCAGCCTATTCTGTACGCTTCTATTACTACTAGTACTACTAACAACTCACCGCAGCACCAAGCCACCCGAGGCCAACACAGCTACGCACGCTCCTCCTCCATCCCAATCTATTCAAAGCCTCCCTTTTTACACCCGCCCATGAAGTTCCCATTTCCTTTAAATCTTTCTTTATGACGTCCTCCCACCCCCCAGACGAGGAAGACCTGCTTTCCGTTTAGCCCTAGATGGTTGGCCAAAAAAAAACAATCTTCGGAAATCTGTCATCCTTCATCCGCACAACGTGCCCTAGCCACCTCAACCTTTCTTTCCTTATAGTCCTAGAGAGCGGTATTGAACCATATTTTTCGTAAAGCCTATTGTTTGAAATACGGTCACTCAGCCGGGTACCCAGAACAATCCTTAAGCAATTTCTCTGGAAAACATCTAGCAAATCTTCATCCGCTTTTCGGAGCGTCCATGCTTCAGAGCCATATTTGACGGTTCCATTGTAACTGAACCCCCGTGTAATTGAACCCCAAGCAACTGAACCCCTGTAACTGAACCCGCGTATAACCGAACCCCCAATGCAACTAAACCCCCGTGCAACTGAACCCCCATGTAACCGACCCCCCGTGTAACTGAACCCCCCGTGCAACTCAACCCTCGTGCTACTGAACCCTCATGCAACTGAACCCTCGTGCAACTGAACGCCCGTGCAACTCACCCCCATTTAACTAAACCCCCGTGTAACTGAACCCCCATGTAACTTTAACTGTGTGTAACCATGTAACCATGTGTGTTAACAGAACACAAGTGATGAGCGAAAAGTGATGAAAGAGAGGGGCAATACCGAACTCTCAGCTACTATTCTTGGAAGACAAGTGACCATGAATTCTTGTGTTGTTTTAAAGTCACTTTTCTGTGAATAGGCAGCGTGGCGGCAGAGTGCACCTGGTGACGATAAATTACATCACTCCAGTTTTTGTCAGGAAAAATTACTCAGTGATAATTTATTGTTCCCGTGTAGCGATAAATTTTTATGGGACTGGGCTTAATTGTGGTCCTAAAGATTGACCGCGTCAAATTTAATTTTATGCTTTAAGGCTGTGAACTTACACCTTATGAATTCTCCAATAGCGCCACTTATAGCGCTAAAGATTGTGCCATCGAGGCCTGCGCCACAGCAATGGGGAGTAAGGCAGATTTATTAACGCGCCATCCTCAATTATTGAGAGAAAATAAGATGTGCAGCTATATAAGTGTAACCTCTTTTCCTCGAGCTATTTGGAGATCAGATCCCTTGGAACGTACCTTGGAGACCTACGAACTAATTACCTGTCGTGTGACTAGATACAGACATATAAAATAAAATAAACACAAATAGAAAAGCAATAGATTTATTGTAACTTACATTTTAGGTGTACAGCAATGCTCACTTCAATGGATGACAAATAGGAGCAGAGATAATAATAATGACTGAATTGCAATGCCTGAGTGCCGAATTAATTCTCATCTTAATAATCCTCCAAAAAGCACTTTTACCCACTATCAAACATAGTTTTTGTCCTGCGCTCTAAGAGCTGGCTCACAATTGGCCCAAGTGGCCCAAGGATGCGAACCCTTCGTCCAATAAATTGTTTTAAATATTTCTGATGATTCAAACGTTCACACGGCTCTTATAATTTAAACTTCTTGAGAAACATTGTGTGTAGCATCTTTTTTATTGCCCACTATCGTAGCGAAATCCAAAACTGGATAGCGCCGTTCTTTGTCTGAGGCTAAAATGCAATTTTTCTCTTGCTGATTAAGGACTTTTCTTTTTTTGAAACTAGATTTAAACTTAATTAGAGGAAGTCGGAATTATCTTTAGAAAGAAGGAACTTTATTTTTTTGCATTTTAAATATATCATATTTTACTCACGTTACATATTACCCTTCCCATTATTTAATGACGTCCCGTCATTAGGACTTGCTTGCCTTTGGGCTTTTGAAATGTTCGCAATTTATTAATTATTTATTCTACATAATTTTGATTCACATTGTATTATTTCATATTTTTATTTTGGCTTAATCAGGAGTGCTAAAAGTTTTCTCTATTACTTTTCTTATTTTATTCTACATCCCTATCTAAAATTCATCTACCGGACTAAGATTATTCATGGTTCTAGCCTAGCTACTATACTAAAGATTTTTTTCTACATCTAACACTGATTACTTTTACATTTCCAACAAGGTTGGGGCTATTCTACCTTTACATAGGATTTTTTTGAGAATTCACCTTTTACAAGTTTTTTTTTTTTTGATTTTGCTGTCTATAGGGCACACTTCTTTCTATCTACACTACATTAAATCAATAGCACGACAACGCTACACATAACTCTATCTGAACATCTAACACCACATATAAGAACGATTTAAAACACACAGCATTGGGTTTATGATGTTCACTGGTAACATTAGAACATTTTCACTGGGGATGTTTGCTACGCATCGTTAATGATAGGATATTGGAATTTTTGAGTTATCAAAGTTATTAAGAAGTAACATATGTAAGTTCACATCTATTTCATCACCATTCATGTCTTTTTAGCGTACTCAATCCTTCTGTTGTAAATTATGGTCCTTCCCTCCTTTCGTCTTGGCAAAATTTTAAAGCACTTACGATATAGTTTCTTCATGGAACAGTTCGAGCATGATTGTGTTCACACGACAAGCTTTCTCTAATTGTCAACTGGGAAATGATGCTTCCAACTACAGGCGTGGGACTGTGCTATCAGAGTTCATTCTCATTTGCTTTTTGATAGTTCATAGGGTGCATTATCATTAAGGGGTCGAACACTGGGAGTGCGTTTGTTTTCTTCTCAGCATATCATTTTTGGGATATTTTAAGGCACATAGAGGATGTATTTCTCGTATAAAATTGTTCATTCGTGCGCTTAGGGATCACAGTTCTCTTATAAAATTGTTAGTTCATGGCCTGCGTCTATTAACCTTTGCGGTGATTCCTAGGTTAATCACAGGGGAATTGAAGTTTGTATTTGGAACAGGTCGACATCAAACTACAGTGACTCCTTCAAAGATATTGTCTTTAACTTGTGGGAGGGGTATATTGTCACTGAGGGGTTAGTCACTGGGGTTAATTTTGGTTTCTGTAATTCAATGGTTGGTTTCCAGGTCCATTTTTTTTTATAGAAATTATCTCGTAACATTTATGGGATAACAGAGATATGAACTTTCCACACAGAGGGGAGGATGGATTCCGAGAGATGGTCGAAAGGGATTTTACGCGTGAATCTGCGTCATATAAATAATTTTTGGGATCATCAAATATCATAACTATACAGTCAAGTGGTTCATGTGTCCATAAGGATTATCATGGGTGATATTTAGGTACTTATATCTTGTACTGGTCGATGGGGCTCTCAGGATTTATGTGATTATATAGTTCGATAATGCACTGGATACTGAGATTCAAATATAATGTTACTGATACGTAATATGGTTCATTGTCGAGGAAACAACGATTAAACGGTAACTGTAATTTTCGTAGTTGTAGCTGGGATGAAAATTGGCTGGAGTCTATGGTGATTACTCTTCGTTGGCTGAGATATGATGAAAATAGATGCTACTAGGTTCTATCTGCACTGGACAACTCATTGTAATGATCGATATCCAATATGTTAATCCACTTTCTGTAATAAAAATAAAGAGGCAGAATCACACGTTCTTTAAAATCAAGTAGTCTTAATACATAGTAAACAATACGATTGGGTGCATTTTAGGGTGAAGATTACCCTACGATAATATAAAAAGATTGATAAATACATAACAGTTTTAATAAAACGACATTATTATCATGTTGGTATCATATACATAATTCCCATTGAACTCTAAAACAGAGATGTCTTTAAATTTGTTTTGAGAAAGGAAACAACGATAAAAGGCTTATTTAATTCTTCAATACTTTTTAATTCCCCCTTAGATTTAAAACAATCCTTTAAACATAAGTTACTCTACATTATTCAGTTTGAGGTCTAATTTTACAACATATTTCATGCCTGCATTGTTCACGCACGTCCGTGCTGTTTAAGAAACGCATGCTGCAGCGTCATAGCCACACGGTTCTAC
Source organism: Artemia sinica (assembly GCA_027921565.1). Classification (NCBI taxonomy): domain Eukaryota; kingdom Metazoa; phylum Arthropoda; class Branchiopoda; order Anostraca; family Artemiidae; genus Artemia; species Artemia sinica. The sequence continues at coordinate 63,625,883 of CM051260.1, read as the reverse complement.
GTAAACAACCTTACAATGAGGGAACAAGACAGAGCAAGGACGAGTGGAGACCTCTATACCCACTCGTTTTCTAACGTCTTCCCTTTTTCTTGGCTTAGACGTTCTCATGGGGTTCCGGGTTTAACTTCTGCATTTCGGCCGTTCCTCGTGTTCTTCTCTTGGTTTTCGCCTTCTTAGTCTCAGGATTTTTCCGTAATTAAAAGTCAATAAGGTTCTTATGGTCAGGGAAGTTGCGAATACGAAACATACGGTCAGTAGTATGTTCCACCAGCAATTGGTTGAGAATAATCCGTATCTATCGTCCACGTACGTTAATCTTTGGTCTTCATTTGTAAATAGGGGAATCTGGGAGTCTAATGCTTCTCTTTTTTTTGTAAGCTTTACTGTTCCTTTATTTCTTTCTATTTTGGACTATATTGAGGTTTTCATTTCCTCATTTTCTATATTGGGAATAGTGTACGACAGGTTAATTGCCTTGAAATTGATTATTTTGGGACTTATTACCTTTGTGCTCGTGGTAATTAACGGTGTTTGAACAGTTGACTCTTTAGTTACAAGTCGACATCCTTGTTTTATGGTTATCGTACCCACATCTTGTAACAGTAATTCTGTTTTGTAACTTGGGTCTATTCTTTCTGTATTATTGTAACAAGACATAGTTCCAACAGTTTCTCTTGGAACAGAAAATAACCAGAGATCATTTCTAAGGTGTATGAATTTCTCGCTTAGTACTTCCTATCATGGCTTCTTTCAGTTAGACTGGATACATCGTACTGGAATGGTACGTGTAGCTTTTTGTATCAAAGGAAATTATTCGAATTAATCATATGCAGTGTTACTTTTTACTTAGAATTTGTTTTTCGCGATTTTCTATATGTTGAACAAAGTTTTTCTACAGCATTTTTATAATTGTATGATTTTTACTCGTAAATTAAAATTTTTAAATTATTATTCCTTTATGACGCCTATCCATTAAAATCCTTTAATCCTATACTGATTAGGTGTAATTCCATCTATCGGGTTTTTTAACCGTTCTACCCGATTGTGTCGTTATTTTCTCCTCTGTTTCCTGCGGTTTTTTCTTTTTCGGTTCTGCCTGCGAAATAAGATCAAACTTTTTGTATTGTTTTTTTTTTTCTAAAATTCTTGCCCTTTTAATTTAGTTTCCTTTGCGTGTGCGGCTGCTGAGGTCGGTTTTGATTTCCCTATTTCTTTAACTACTATATGGTCTGATTCACCGCCAGATTCTTCGGAACTGGTTTCCGATGAATCTAGATTAGAACTTTTAGAGGTGGCACTTTTTGAGGTATCACCTGCCCTTCCTTCGTAAATTTCTACTCCTTTGGAAGTAGAAGGTTTATTCTCTAAGTCCTCGCTTTGAGTTTTCAACTCGGAAGATTTGAAAGACTCTTGAGAGCTTTGAGAGGAATCAAAAGTTTTTGGTTCCTCCACTGTTTAAATGCCATGTCTTCAGGGGGGTGGGCATTCTTTGCACTAGTGTTTCCCTCCATGAAGTCCACTGTTTAGGCTTGACCTTGGACACAGTTATATAGCATGATATTGTCCTTGCTGGTCATCCTGGGAGTTTTATTCTCGGGTAATGTACTTTGACTCGTTTTTATGGGGAAATTTATTAAATCCATAGCTTCTCGCAGATTTGTTTTAGTTGAATCTTTGGGAGTTTTCTTTACAGTAATACCCAGAGTTTCTACAGCTCTGTTCAATTCTTCCTGCAATGACAGGGGCCTTTCTATTGGTGTTGCAGGGGAAACCATATCGTCTGGAAATCTTTTGGGGGGACAAGGGGTCGAAATTCTATCAGGGAAAAATTGGTTTTTCGGAGATATCGTATAATCTAGTTCTCCTGCGCTCTCCGATGAATAACTTTTTGGATCTTTTGGTGTTATTATTCTTACTGGTATTAGGGATTTTTTCTTGGAAATAACTAGATTTTTCATTGCTAAAAATTCTTCAAAGTTTTCCTCATCACTCTTTGCTCAAAATAATCTTGTTTAAAATTAAAGGGTTTTAGCTCTGCCAATCTTGATTTAGGGGGCTCATTTTCCGAATCTGACGAATCAGTAGAGGAGGGATGTGATACCCATCTCTTTGGAAATTTTGCTCTTTTTATTCGGCTAACATGCGCCTTGTGAGTCCTTCCACTCTCGGGGTTTACCATTTTTAAAGTATAATCGTTATCGTACTTTTTGAATATTCTGTAGAGTCCACAATATTTGTTGGAAAGTTTCTTGCTTTCCGGTTTTGCCTCATTTTTTAGGTAGACGCAAACTCCTATTTTGAAATCTATGCTCCCCTTGACTTTGGGTTGGTTTCTTAGCTCTTGGCTTATTTTACATTTTTCCAACTCTTGCCTAACTATTTTATAAGTTTTCCTCATCCTATTTATGAATTTTGTTTGTAATCCTCCGAGTTATTGTAATATTGCTGGGATTCAATAATCTCGTCATAGGGGATTCTAAAATCACGACCAAAAAGTAAATAAAATGGATTGTCTTTAGTTGTTTCTGAATAAGCAGTATTGATCACGTTAGTTAAATAAGGTAAGAATTGATCCCAATCGTTCCTGTTGTCTTTTGTATAAATGCTTAATACGTTTGAAAATATTTTATGCCTATTTTCTATTTTACCATTAGCTTGTGGGTGATACGGAGATGTCACCATTTTCTCAATGTTAAGAAAGCTCATTAAGTCTTTTGTTACTTTTTGAAACAAAATTGCTTCCGTTGTCACTTGAAACTTTATTTGGAATGCCAAATTGTAAAAATAATTTCGATAACGTCTTACTTGTGGCGTAAGCACCTTGATTCTTTAATGCTTTTGCAAAAGTAAAACCAGAGAAATGGTCTATAACTGAAAGAATACAAGTGTGGCCTCTGTTGGAAACAGGCAAGCCTCCGCTGGTTCCATATAAGTCAAATGAGAAAATATCGAAGGGGTACTTTGCTACCGGTACCCTTCCCATTGGAGGATTAGGATAAGCTTGGTATTTTTTTTCAAAAAGTTACACGCTTTGCATGTACTTACAAATTCTTTAAGTTTTGTTCTTCCCGACGGCACGTAAAAATATTGTTTTAATTTATGGAAAGTTTTTGTTACTCCTAAGTGTCCACCTGTATCTGAATGAAAATATTGAAGGCAGGTATTATTAAGTTTTTTGGTAATACAGGTATTATTGAGGTTTGGTTTCTATTTGTCTCAGCAGTCACGATTCTACATAGAATTTCTTCATCAAGATCATAGTAAAAATTGTCGATCTCTTTTCTAAGAGTTTTGAATTTATCCGGTAACACACCGTCATTCACAAAATAATTAATAAGTGCTACACAGATTTCGTCCTGTTTTTGCTTTCTTTTTTATTTTCTAAAGACAAGGACAATAGTTAACTTTATTTTCTTTTACTGTGTCATTGTCTTTGTTTTTTTACATTTATGTTTGCTCTTAGTATTCATAGCGTTAACTTCATTTTCCTCAGCATCCGATGGAATATTTTCTTGGTATCTACTCAAAAAGTCGCAAGCTGCATTTTGTTTAACTTTTAAATATTCAAATTCGTAATCTAGGTCTTGGATTTTCATAATCCACCTAGCTAGAATGCCCGTGGGGTTTTTAAATGTGCGCAGGTAATGCAAGCTTTTATGGTCTGATCGTAGTATAAATTTTCTACCAATTAAATAGTGTCTAAATTTGTCCAAGTGGTGGATTATAGATAATAATTCTAAGTTTGTGGCGGAATAACTACTTTCGCCTTTTGATAAAGTTCTACTCGAGTAGCATATAACTTTTTCTATTTGTTTTTGTTTAGGCGTTCCCTCTAGAGGATTAGGGTTTTCTACCGAGATTATTTGCGAAAGAATAGCGCCAATGCCCTTTGAACTAGCATCGGTTGTGACCAGAAATTGTCCGTTTTCGAAATCAGGAAGTGATAATATTGGTTCAGAAGTGAGTGCCTTTTTGAGACGGTCTAGGGAAGTTTGAGCTTCCTGGGACCAGGTAACATTTTGGGAGTTCCCTTTAGTTAATTCCGTGAGGGGTTTCGCAATTTGGGCGTAATTGCGCACGAATTTTCTAAAGTAGCCAGTAAGACCTAAAATTCCTCTTAATTCTTTCATAGTTCTTTGAGGTTTGAGGTTTTCAACACATTTTATTTTATCTGGGCATGGGGATATCTCCTTGTGTCACTACTGCTCCTAAAAATTTAATTTTTGGTGAAATAAATTTACTTTTTCAGGCCGGCATTTTAAATTGCCCTGTCTGAACTTCTCGAACACCTTGGCTAATGTTGCTAAGTGTTGTTCAGCGTTTTCTCCCACGCATGTGACATCATCAATTAAAATGGATGATATATATTTAATCCTCTTAATAGATGCAATAAGGGTCTACATAGTGCGCTTGAACTTGTCTTAAGTCCAAAAGGTACCCTTAAATATTCATATGAACCACATTCAGCTGTTGAAAACGCAGTTTTATGGACATCTTTTTCGGCTATTTTCACTTGGTGGTAGCCTTGGGTAAGATCCAAAGAAGTATAGATTTTATTTTTTCTTGAAATAGAGTCAAGAATTTCATCTATTCTTGGTAAAGGAAATTTATCGCTAACTACTTGTTTGTTGAGGGCTCTATAATTTACTAAAAGTGTAAGATCACCATTCTTTTTTGGTACCAAGATCACGGGTGCACTATACGGACTTATACTTGGGCATATAATTTCATTTTTTTCTAATTCATGGATTTTATTTTTTTAACCATTCTTTGTGCTTATACGGCACACGATATGGTTGTTTCGCTACAGGATTCCCAGTCGTTAAAATTGAATGTTCATAAAATTATATCAGTCCGATGTCATCTTCAGATGCGGAAAATACATCTTTAAAATTCCATAATAATTTGCATAATTTTTTTCTTAAGATCTAAGTCCGTAATATGATCCTTGTTAAATTTGTTTAAAAATTGCGATTTAGTTAGAGGGTATTTGTTATTAGAGGTTGTAATGCCGTTAACTAGGCTTCTTTTAGAGTTTTCCCATCTATTTAAATCATTCTCTGATAAAACTTGATTTGAACTAAACACGTCCCCTTTTTTATTGTAATTGTATCATTTTCGTGGTTATTAGTTACCCAAATAAAACCTTCTCCTTTGTCGTAAGATATAATCTGTTCCTCGCATAGCAGATTTTCAGGAATTTCATTTGATGGGTCGCAAACCATATTTCAGATTTGCTATCCTCTGGTTCAATCATTTGTGATATTTGAATTCTTTGCATCGTTTTGGGAGGGAATTTTATTTTCCTTATCGCGAATCCGTAATATTTTTCTTTATTTTCATTGTCTATTAGATTCATTCTGGCGCTATGTTGCGGCATTGCGGCATCTTGCAGCGTCACGTTGGGTTTTACTATGTTTTTCCATAATTCCGCTATTTTGTATACTGTCGCATATCTCCTATTTTTACTTTTGCAGATTCAATACACTTATTGTTTAAATTTACTTCATCTCTGCAATGTCTCTCAGAATAATTGAACAAATTTCTGATTATGCCATGTCCTCTTTGCGAGACATGAGGTTCAAAAGATTGCGACATTATACCGCCAGAAATTTTATTTATTGTTACGTTGTCTTCGTAACCTCTGTTACGATTTTCTTAAGGTAGAAATTCATTCCCCTACCTTAGCCGGGTAGACAAGCCTCGTTCGCTACGTCTAATAGTACTCTATTAGACCTTAAAAATTTGCACCGATAATGGCTTCATACGGAAAGTTATCGCATATTATAAAATTCGTTGGAAAAATCCTGTTATCCCTTTTTTACGTCCAGGCGAATTGAACCTCTTGCAACCAATTTATGCCCTTTCACGCTAGTTAAATTGGGATTATTAAAATTTCTTTGTTGCCTAATATGCGGAGGCAACATATTAAATACGCATGAGCTTATGATATTAACCGTGGCACCACTGTCAACTAAAGCCTTAAAGTAAACGTTTGCTACACAAAAATCATTAAATATAGGTAACTTGTTAATACTATCACTACAAGACGGTACTACTATCAGTTTGGACCTATAAAACATTCTAGGCGCCCTCTGAGTCAAATTTATATATCTGAGGGGCCTAACGCGTTTCCCCGTGGATTAATATCATGCGTCGGTGTCTGCAGTAGAGATTCAGACATGTGAGATTCCGTAGGCATATCTAATTCATTTACATTTGTTTTTCGATTTTGTCAGGTATTATTACGAGAGTTTGGATGTCTTGCGTCAGTGCCGGGTGCTGGCGTTGACAGCAAATGCCGTCGGCTTGAAAAATTTGTATTTCCCGTCGGCTGATGATTATTTTGTCTATTGGGGGGAGGGCTATACAAATTTGGTTGGTACGCGTTGTAAGGTACTGATTGGCGCAATCTTCCCTGGCTATAGCCTAGTGCACCACCGGCGCTAAAATTTGTTCTTCCGAACAAATGGTTGCCATAATTTTGCATACTGCCGACAGCAATTCTTGGTGTGCTATTGGGGACATAACGGCATTCCCTCGCGATGTGCCCAGGTCGATTACAAATATAGCATCTTATTATTGTAGGGTTATTTTCGTAACTAGATTGTTTGACAGGCTGAAAAACGTACTGTTTTCTGCCTTGCGGGTTCTTGCGTTTTATTTCTTTGTGGCACTGGGGAGTTATCCCTTGAAAAGAAATTGGGAGACGCCTGATCGCCCTTGAAGGTCATGCTTGCGTTTGATTTGCCTAGGCTATTTATTTTTGCTTTACTGTGATTAGTCACCATTGTATCATCTTCGATCAATCGCTCTACCTCCTGAACTGCAAGATCCAACGTCTGAATATTTTTTGGATATTACCATTCTATATAGTTTTGGGGGTAGCCCTTGCAAAAAAGGTATTTAGTATGACTTTTTCATACAGTTTTCCTGAACCTTTTCTGTATTTTGCTTCTACTGAAATCCGTATATTATCAAGATATTCTCTTATATTTTGTGAATGGTCAAAGCATACCATTCCGTGTTTTAATTTATTTGTAGAACTGGTTTCGATAAATCTATCTTTAAATGCCGTTAACAATTTGTCCACCATATTTATTGGCAAGTTGGCGTCATCACCTATAGTATGTTCAATCTGCTTTAGAAAGGTTAAGGCCTGTCCTTTTAATCTTAATAGAAGCATGCTGACTAACGTTTCTAGCTATGTTTTTGTTAATTCTACAAACTGGGCCAATTGGATATTAAATTCGTCGATATCTGATTGTCCATTGTACTGTGGAATAGACTTTGCTATTTCTACATTTTTCACGGCCAACTTTTGCGCCTTTAATTGTTCGTCTAATTCTTCTGTAATTTTTTTTTGCGTTTGAATAACTCAAAATAAATGTATTTTTCACTTACCTATTTTGGGGAGGCTATTATCTCCTATGAGATATTTTAAAGGGTTTTCCTGCAATAGCTTAGCGGTTATAGTCCTACTCACTTTTACTTATATGTCTGTATCTCTCCAATAATTAAATTTAAATTACAAAGTTTATAGCCTAATTAGTTCGCATGATTTTCTCCAATTTCCGACCGTGCCATTTTTAGCGATAAAAATTTATGACAATGCTAATTTTGGTAATAATGATTGAGCGTGTCAATGTAATTTTATGCTTTAAGGCTGTGAACTTACACCTTATGAGTTCTCCAATAGCGCCACTTATAGCGCTAAAGATTGTGCCATCGAGGCCTGCGCCACAGCAATGGGGAGTAAGGCAGATTTATTACCGCGCCACCCTCAATTATTGAGAGAAAATAAGATGTGCAGCTATATAAGTTTAACCTCTTTTCTTCGAGCTATCTGGAGATCAGATCCCTGGGAACGCACCTTGGAGACGTACGAACTAATTACCTGTCGTGTGACTAGATACAGACATATAAAATAAAATAAACACAAATAGAAAAGCAATAGATTTATTGTAACTTACATTTTAGGTGTACAGCAATGCTCACTTCAATGGACGAAAAATAGGAGCAGAGATAATGATAATGACTGAATTGCAATGCCTGAGTGCCGAAATAATCCTCATCTTAATAATCCTCCAAAAAGCACTTTTACCCCACTATCAAACATAGTTTTTGTCCTGCGCTCTAAGAGCTGGCTCACAATTGGCCCAAGTGGCCCGAGGATGTGAACCCTTCGTCCAATAAATTGTTTTAAATATTTCTGATGATTCAAACGTTCACACGGCTCTTATAATTTAAACTTCCTGAAAAACATTGTGTGTAGCATCTTTTTTATTGCCCACTATCTTAGTGAAATCCAAAACTGGATAGCGCCGTTCTTTTCTGAGGCTAAAATGCAATTTTTTTTCTTTGCTGATTAAGGACTTTTCTTTTTTTGAAACTAGATTTAAACTTAATTAGAGGAAGTCGGAATTATCTTTAGAAAGAAGGAACTTTATTTTTTTGTATTTTAAATATATCATATTTTACTCACGGTACACCCGCTAGCATTATGCGCTTCTAGGTCCGGGCCTAGGAACCTAGTGGTAAATCCAGGTCTGAGCGTGCACATATTTCCTTTTGGTGAATTGACTTTCCCTTTAAGCACTCTCTGAAAGTTCCAACTTAATACACAAATCCCTTTTTGAGATATGCCATTTTGAAAATTTGCATACACATAGTGTCTTTTGATTTAGTTCAAGTTCCACCTCAAATACCTCATCCTGTCAAATTTTCAACTTGATATGCGTAGCCTTAATAGTGCTATTTTAATAGTGGCAGATGTCCTAGTAGGAGCAGTAGAAGTAATAATAGTGTTGAATTAGTAGTAGTAGTAGCAGTATTAATAGCAGTAGTAGCAGGTAGATGCCCCAGAAGTTTCTTCAGGAACAATTGCTGATACACCTGTATCAGCAATCTGTATGTTATTGCAAGTTACAAATTGTTAAAATTTAAGGTTTTTATAGAAGGAATGATCGTAAAAACTTTGAAGGAGGCTCATTCGATTGGAAATTGAAAGTTCAAGTTCAATTTCGAAGAATCAAAGGTAATCACAGGACAATCAGCCTTTCCCTCTTAACTGACATCCCCCCCCCCCAAATACATCCGATCAAAATAAAAATAAACATTTTGTTCAAAATAGTCTGAAGATCAAATAACCATGCCTTTGGGGTTAACAACCCCACCAGCAGCAACTGGGGCAAGGGCTGTAAGTTAAGCTAGTTGCTCATTGCTAACACACAAGGTTCTTGTAGAAAAAAATTTGTATGAACTTTGGGGGGGGGGGGGGTATTCGATTGGAAATCAAAATTTTCAGTGCATTTTTTCAGAGTTACAAGTGATCGGAGGACTTCCACCACCCTATTTTTCCCCCAAATACATTCGATCTAAATTTTGGGACGGCCATTTTATTTAGAACAGTTTAAAGGTTAAATAACTATACCATAATTAAATAACTATTGTTCATAACCCTATTCTGTTTTACCCAATGTAAGTACGGTGGTTGAGTTGCACGAGGGTTCAGTAGCACGAGGGTTCAGTTGCACGGGGGTTCAGTTGCACGGGGGTTCGGTTCTTGGGGGTTCAGTTACACGGGGGTTTAGTTAAATGGGGTTGAGTTGCACGGGGGTTGAGTGGCACGAGGGTTGAGTTAATGGGGGTTCAGTTGCTTGAGGGTTCAGTTGCACGAGGGTTAAGTTGCACGGGGGTTCAGTTGCACAGGGGTTCGGTTATACGGGGGTTCAGTTGCACGGTGGTTCGATTATACGGGGTTCAGTTACACGGGGGTTCAGTTACACGGTGGTTCAGTTACAGGGGTTCAGTTGCTTGGGGTTCAGTTACACGGGGGTTCAGTTACGCGCACACCATATTTGACCACTGTCATCACTATTGTCCAAAATAAATTACTTTTAAGCAACAAGTTTTGGCCTATTGTGATTTTTAGTTGCTAGACTTCCTTTTTATTTCGTCTACAAGTCAACAGCTGTTTGGTGGCATTTTCAAACAGTTCGTGGTAAAGAACTGTAAGTAAGGATCGATGAGTCTTAATAACGATAGATACAATAAAATAATCAAATTTTGATGCTTATTCAGGTTGTTGAAACCTTCGGGTTTTTGTAGATGGCTGCTGTAAATTTATTTGTATTTTCATGTTAAATAAATTAAATTGAAATTTGAATCTGAAATTCAAAGTATATAAAGTTCATCAAGTTTAATATCACCCTTCAAAAGTTACGAGTCTGAGAAAATTTGCCCAATTTTTAAAAAGGAAGAAACTCCCCAAAAATCAAGTGATCTTAATGAAAATCACACCATCAGATTTAGCATATCAGAGACCCCTGCTGTAGAGGTTTCAAGCTCCTATATACAAAAAATGTTGAATTTTGTATTTTTTGCCAGAATTTTTTTTGTATGTTTTTGTCAGGGGGTGACCTTATCGAACCAGTGATCCTAGTAGATCGCGAGAGGGCTCATTTGATCGGAAATCAAAGTTTCTAGTGCCCTTTTTAAGTGTCCAAAAATATTTAAGGGTAGTTCACCCCCTCCCATGCCCCCTTTTCCCCAAAATCGTCTGATCAAAATTTGAGATAGCTATTTTGTTCAGCATAGTTGAAAGATCTAAAAACTATGTCTTGAGGATGACTTGGCCCTCCACAGCCCCCAGGAGAAGGGCTGCAAGCTATGAACTTTGCCTATTGCTTGTATATAGTATTGGTTATTGGGAATTATACAACAATATGTCTTGGGGGGGGGGGGGGGGTTAAGTGGAGGAATTTTCCGTGGGGGAAGGGAATTTTCCATCGAGGCGGAGTCGGATTTCCTGGCATTATTTAAAAAACGATCAGCAATTAAATATAAAAAACAAGTTTTTTCAACTGAAATTAAGGAGCAACATTAAAACTTAAAACGAACAGTAATTATTGAGTATATGAGGGGTTGCCCCCTTCTCAATATCTCTCTTTACGCTAAAGTTTTTTTAAAACTTTAAAAGATACTTATCATTGTAATCAAATGGACCTTGTGGTCCAGGAGTCGTTCGTAAAGAATTGGGACAAAAAGTCAAGCTTTAGCGTAAAGAGTTAGGTATTGAGGAGGGGGCCACCCCTCGTACACTTAATAATTTCTGTTCGTTTTAAGTTTTAATGTTACTCCTTATTTTCACTTAAAATTTTTTTTTATTATTAAATTGTCTAAACTAAGACTAGTTTTATTCTAACTTGAACTCTGGACGCTCGATCGATCGGCTCAGTATGCTTTCCCTTTTTACTCTTATTCTCGAAATACTTTGAAGCTTCTGGTTTTTACTGAGTATGTTGTATCTCTATTTCTCGCATGCAATTTTTGGGGAATTATGTCTCATTATGTCAATGTTGATGTGTTCTATTTGATAAGTTCTTTAAATAAGTTTTATTATTTGAACGATTTTTCCCGGTCTGTGCTTTTTTAAAAAGCTTCTTTATTTGATGGCGTTTTTTTCACTTCTCCTTAGTTTTGTTTTTGGTCCGCTGATGATGCCTTGTTTGACATAAGTGCAAATTCGTTTTCTTCTTCAAAAATTTATGATTTTTCTGAGACATATGGTAGACTGATTTGCTATGAATAGCACGAACCACCAATACCGCAACCCACAAATTGGTATCGATGCCTTCTAATTTTAAACTATGTGGATGTGGGTGTTTGTTTTTACTTTCTGTTTTATGACATCTTTTAGTCTCTCTTTTTTCTAGATGTAGAATAAGAGGGATGAGCCCATGAGGGATAACGGTAATACTATATTCGGTAATTTTTTTTAGATGGGAGCTGTGTGTTGCTGATTGGGGTGTGTCATCTGGATTTGTTACCCTATTAAATTGGTGCATTTTTGTCATCCCTTCGGACAAGATGTTACGGGTGGCAAAAAAAAAAAAAAAACAACAAAAAAAAAACATAATAATAACGGATAAACACACACCTATTCAAACATGCAGGTATCACTCGCCACCACACTTAGGAACGCTTCCACCGCACCAATTGCATGACATTAGTCGAGTCCCTTTGCGCATGGGCAAACCTTGTGTTGTTGTTTTCCTCATATATAAAATGGCTCACTCTCTCATAATAAGTATTAAGATTTTAAGACCAATGTATAAGTTTATGAGTCAATGTAATATGTTTATTATAAAAAGAGAGAGAGAGAAAAAATAGGATAAGAGGGCACCAGAAAAAATCTTGGAGGGACCCCCCCCCCCCCGCTCCGCCGGTCGCCTTGTATCTGCCAGTGCTAATAGGTATGGCCACGACCGTATCCAGGGGGTAGGGTTGACTCCCCCCCCCCCCGCACACAATATTTTCGTTCGACTCGTAAAAAGTAACTAAAATACATATAAACAAATTTTTATTGTGTATTTTACAGTTTTTTTTGTAACCCCACCGAAAAAAATACCGCCTTCCCCTCCCAAATATAAATCCTGGACACTTTCTTTGGTACGGCCATAATCTCTATATATCTATAGGTACGATACAGCAGGCTTAAATAGCCTACTTGATATTTTTGTCATTTAATTAAAAGAATTAGAAAAATATAAGAATGCTTTTATTTTATTTCTAGGCATTATGCTGGTGATGTTATTTATTGCGTCAATGGATTTTTGGATAAGAAATAAGGATACATTGTTTCAGGATTTTAAGAGAGTTTTGTACAGTTCATCAAACGTATATTGAAGGAAATGTGGCCCGAAGGAGCTCAAAATATATATAAGGTATGAACTTTCTAGCAACCCCAAGGGAAAAATTTAGGTATACCACCCGAATCAATTTCGAAATATATGAGTTTTCGCCAAAAAATTAGAAAATTGGCTAAGGTTTCATTAAGAAAGTGGCAGTTCAAAATTAAAGTGTGTATTAATATAGGCCAAAACATTGTTTAAGCTAAATAGGGAAAGGTCTGGGAGCAAGGCCGTAACTATTATATTTAGAAGTGGTTGACTGGGAATGAAATGATATATTCTTTTTTTTGCTATCTATTTCTCTTGTTGCATCAAAACATTACCAAATATTACCGTCCGTACGGTATAAACAGAAATCAGATACAAAAAAAGAAATATAACATTTGGTGTACCATTGAATTAATTATTAACAAGTCTTACCTTAACCTCATTCAATACTCTTTCCTAACGTAATAATCACACGGTGAAGTTTGATTCAGGGAAAATTGAATATAATATGCTCAGGGGTTTTCTCAGGAGTTGCCAATCAACCAAGAAAGCCCAATAACGGTTTGTTTTCCATATGATTGAAAACACAGATATATCTACATAATGTGTTTTATTTCAGGATTTTTAGAAAGTGAAATAAAATAAGTCGGCTAATCATGATTTACATATGAATAGAAACTCTGATGCAAAAGAAAAAGCGTTTTTACAAAGTTGTCAGGGTCTTCGCCGTGTTTGATTGTGAATAAGGCCATATCCAGGGGGGGGGGGGGGGGTTTGACCCCCCCCCTCAAAATGTTTGTCCGACTCGTAAAAACATAAAAATATGAATATAAAAAATTTCTGATGCGTTTTTTGAAGTTTTTTGTAACCCCTCCCAGCCCCCCCCCCCCCTCTGACAAAAATCCCGGATACGGCCCTGATTGTGAATAACCAAAACTGAGACTTTACTATTGTAGGTGTATACAAATACAATGTTCTACGGTACTAGGTATATACGATAGAAAATCCATTGAATGGGAGTACCAGAGAATTTTCCTATAAGGCTGGTCTGATCTCCAAATAATTTACTTGGATGCAAAGTTATCCGAGCTTTTACACACTTCGATACATTTTTGTAAACTTCTTTGGACCTTGGAGGAATGAGTGAAAATTTGCTCTGTCTCCAGCACAAAACGTGAAAAAAACACATTGTAGATATTCTATGCCTAAGATAACCCCAAAGTTAGTTGACCCTTAATTTGTGCCCTCTTCCCGAATCAAAAAGCTGGCTTTAGCCATTACTATTGGTGTCATCAGCCCGTTCTGATGGTGGGTTTAACTTTTAGATGAGCCAGATCCCCAATAGACTATCCATTATAGTCACATATAGCGACTATAATGGTTATATATAATCACATTATAGTATCCATAGAGTAACATTGGTCATTTACTTGACTTTTGAAATTATTCATTCCTTTATTAGTCCCCTATATGATATTTAGATCATCAAGCTTGACGCATCTCAAAACATCAAGATTTAATATCTTATTCCCTCCTGGGTAAAAAACTTGATGTTTTGGGGAATTCTCCATTGCTTTCATCTCCACTATACCACAGGCGTGATTAAAATAATTTTTTGCTTATAATGTTTTTTTTAGTTTAAAATTATTGTGTTCACTTTGAACTGACAAAACGTGCGGCAATTTAAATAAAATATTGCTTTTTTTATATTCAAAGTATCCAAGCGTGAATCTGTTCGAAAAATGCTTGTGAAAAACCTGCATCATTATGTCATGTAGTATATTTTCAGTGGAATTCCTCATATCTTCGGCTATAAAATACTGGAAACAAGTAAATAAAGATAAAGTTGTGACACATTTTACTGATGTGTTTTAAAAAAATTACTTTTTCACAAAAGGTCTATTAAAGTATAAGATTTATGTGAGGAAAATAGGACAAATACTAAATTTATCACAAACTTAATGAGATACTCTCTCCCTTAAGGTTGGTTCAGAGAACTTTAAATACTTTGAACCCCTCCCTGACGTTCACTAGGAAAATACGGTAGAGGAGAGTTCCCTCCCTTAAGTTCACTGGGAAAATACGGCAGGAGGAGAGTTCCTCCCTTAAGTTCACTAGGAAAATACCGCAGGAGGAGAGTTTCCTCCCTTAAGTTCACTAGGAAAATACCGCAGGAGGATAGTTCCCTCCCTTAAGTTCACTAGGAAAATACCGCAGGAGGAGAGTTCCCTCGCTTAAGTTCACTAGGAAAATACGGCAGGAGGAGAGTTTCCTCCCTTAAGTTCACTAGGAAAATACGGCAGGAGGAGAGTTTCCTCCCTTAAGTTCACTAGGAAAATACCGCAGGAGGATAGTTTCCCTCCCCTTAAGTTAACTAGGAAAAATACGACAGAGGAGACAGCCTCTAGCTTTAGACTTCTCCTTTTTTTAATTCAATTTTCCCTTTAGTCGATAGGAAAAGGCTCTAAATTTTTTATCATAATTAGAAAGGAAAGTAATTGTGTCACAAATATCTAAGTAAATGATTAGAAACTCCACCGTTAGGAAGGAGAGGGGGTGGATACACCCCTTAAAATGTAGTTTGAGGTTTACTTCGCAGTTCAAATTTTCAGAATTTTTCCAACCAATTTTTAAATATGAGAAGCTGAAGGAATCCATTCAACAAATTTGTCAGCAATCCGATCAACTAAATTCCAGATATCTGCCTTGAATGCATTAGCTGTTTGTTATATTTACTAATGAATTAGAGGTATAATAGGTAAGGAGGAAATTATTGTATTTGTTTCGGAAATATCTAAATAATAAAAAAAAGTCTAATTTTATTAGTTTTTTTTTATTCTCTCTGGATTTACAAACGCAAGGAAAGCAATCTTTACCCTGTATAAAGCTCCTGCTCTTCGTCCAATAATATGAAGAGTATAATGAGACCAAAAAATTGATTTTGGGAAAACTTCAAATATGCATTTAAAAAAGGTAAAGATTGTCTTTGTATTTCACCATGTTTTTTCAATACAATCTGGTTTTGCAGTTTTGTATTTATAGTTCAGTAAAAGTATGGTTTGACCGGGACAAAATTACAACAAAAGGTTTTTTTACACCTAAATATTCAAAAAAATCGCTGAACAACATATCCGAAATCTGCTAAAATCGTCCGTCGGAAAAATCTTCTACGGCTGCTTAAAGGGGTTGGAATGGACAAAAAAATCGGTTTTTTCTTTTTTGACAATTACGAATTTTTTTTTTACACTAAAATGTTCAGAAAAAACATATCCAAACATATCGCTGATCAACATATCCAAAATCCGCGAAAAACACCCGCCGGGAAAACCTTCTGGGGCTGCTTATAGGGGGTGAAATTTTTTTTTCGATTTTTGTTATTTCTGTACGTTCGGGGACTCGATCTGGTATAAATCAACTCGCTGAACTGAAAATGATGTTTACTTTTATTGTAGCACGTCTGTAACTTATATTAAACTGTAAATAAGATTTTAATAACTCCATCGAAAAAAAATAAAAGAAATAGCTTTTCTTCCGAAGTGTTAGGAAGATCAGATCAATGGAAGCCTGAAGAAGTACCCCACTCTTTTTTTGCTTCGCTAATCGTTTGGAAACCTGGGTATCCGATGAGAATCAACCGTGTGAAGACCAGACTGCAGAAAAAGGGAAACTATAGGCATAGACGCATAGAAAACTTGAAGAATCATTCTTATTATCGGCTTCTTTTACAGTTGGAAAAAACAAAACAAAACATTAACACGTCTATATATAAATCACAGTTTTGATAGTCATCATTTTTAGATCACATAATATTGAGAATCATCATTTCATTAATGAGCACTACAATAGAGCACAACCACCGTTATTGCAAAAAACTAAAATTCTTCTTCTTCTAGAGATGTTGGTTCAGAGTTATTACAGCTTGTTCCCATGCACTCTCCGCAAGCAAGCGTGCAGGGCATGCCATTTTTACGGAAAGTGCATCTGGCCGTATCGCAACCTGATTTGCATTTGCAGCGGATAATTTGAAGAAGACTTGGTGAGCTGGATTCTTCTCCGTCATTACTGGGATGTAACTATCAGCAGAGAGTCGCCATCCCAGTTCTCCGGTTCCATCACAGCAGCCTCGCTTTTCCATTCCGTTACCTGCAAATACACGCGAAAAGAATGGAACTTCGCAGCTGAGGGCGTGGGAGGCATCCGATCAGGGCAGACAAATGCGGATAGGAAGCGAGCTTGGCCAAGAACAGACGATGTCTCAAGGACTCGAGAGTTTCTTCAGGCTTTCCTTTATAAATTCTCAAAACAGCTTGCTCACCAGCTACAATGAACTCGTCTTTCGTAACCTTCGAGTCTATAAACACCTTAGCGGCCTCACGGAAAGACGGATCGGATCGGTACGATGACAGTCCGACAGATTTACCAATTCCTTGTAATCTCGAAGTGGTGTCACAGCCTAGGAAACGCATGCAGAAATAAAATTGCACCACGTATTCCCTTAGTTTTTCTTTGATGGAGCAAATATTCCATACCTTATGTTCGTTTGAAGCTTTCGTCTCCGATGTGAAATACAGGCCTTTGTGGGTGGCAGTGACATGTTAGAGGAGAAGGATAAGGAGATCACTGTCGTTGCCGATGAGACACTTCAACTGAGTTCTTGCACTATGAATGGCTCTGTGGTTGCAATCGGGACATCCGCGTCAGCAGAGGCATGCTGTACCGAACAACCTACTGAGGACAATTTTTCTCCTATTGCTAGAATTATCCGCTGCTTGTTTGTGCAGTTTTACAAGAACTCTTCCTTCTTTCTTGTTAACTTTGTTGTACCAGTGATTTCTACCTCTGGGCAATGTTTAACCCTGGAACGTTTGAGGTGAGCCATACCTTTCGTCGAAGGACCATTGTCATATCCATCAAAAACTACCGAAGCTTATCCAAATCTAGTGGTGACATACTTGATGTAACTTTCGCAAATGAAGTCAAATGTAGAGTTGAGTTGCCAAGTCAATTTCTGGAGCAGCCAGCCGCCCGTCAACGACATAGTGACACGAGTCTAAGCGCTCATCCGAATGGGTCCCCTGACGCCTTTCGAATTGCCTTTGACAGAGATGGTTTGTTGGCAGGACGCAGAACTTCATAGGATCCAAAAAAGGATGGGGGATACTTACAAAGCTCATACGAGTTATTAAAATCTTAGTTTTTTGAAGTTCAATATAAGTTAGAGAACTGTTACAATAAAAATGATATCATTTTCGGTTTCAGCGAGTTGATTTATACCAGAATCGAGTCTCCAAACGTGCTGAAATAGCAAAAATCGAAAAAAAGGATTTTTTCACCCCTTTCACCCTCTTTAAGCCACCCCAGAAAGTTTTCCCGGCGGGCGATTTTAGCTGATTTTGGATATGTTGTTCTGTGATTTCTTCTAAATATTTTAGTGTAAAAAAAGCTTCCTAAATGTCAAAAATGAAAAAAAATACCTATTTTTTCGCCCCCTTCCACCCCCTTTAAGCAGCCCCAGAAGGTTTTCCCGGCGGGTGATTTTAGCCGATTTTGGATATGTTGTTCAATGATTTTTCTGAACATTTTGGAGAAAAAAAAACCTTTTTGCAATTTTTTCCCGGTTGACCCACCTTTTATCCGTACTTTTACTGGAAATATTAACTCTAATTTGTACTGAAAAAAAAGGAAAGAAGTAAGCAACAAGCGAATGATTTATTTCAAAATTTGAAGGATTCTTTAAAGGGTTTCTTCAAAGGATCCCAAGCGCGATAGTTTTCAAGTCTTATGCAATTTTTCGGCTACCATTTTAAAGAAATAGTTATAATTTTCAGTTACCTTATAATATTTAGTATAAAACTATCAATGCTAGATTTATAAAATGTGCTTCTTTATCTTCCTTGAATTTAGAGCTGGTCAAAATTGGAGGGAAGGGGGGTGGGTGGGTAAGGAAGGCCATATCCTGGGGGAGTGTTAGAGGGTTTGTATCCCCCCCCACACACACACACACACGAGATTTTTTTCCCTTTACCAACTCATAAAAACGTAACGAAAATGCACATTAACACATTTTTGGTGAGATTTTTGAAGTTTTTTTTTTATACATCCCTGACAATAAAATATGGATGTTTCATTGGAGGTGAGAGATTTTATGGGAACCTCCTATTTTGTAGTAGAACCTTTTGGTGGCATCGAAAACTTCCTATCCGAACCTCCTATGTGTATCATGACATGCTTCAATAATTCCTTAACTGTCTGAAAACCTTTTGGTGGCAGTCTGAATTCATTATCTTTTGATTGAACTTGGACTCGGCGTTTATCTCTATTTGCTATAATCTTTAATCAAAGTTTGACATGCAATGACAATATATATCCTATCCAAAGTCCGTTTTTTTTTTTTTTTGTAGAAGTTAGACAAGGGACCTTTTTATCACTTAAAGCAAACACAACTCAAAGGGAAAACCTTGTCTAGTTAGGGTGTATAAATATAATTATTTCACTTTTAAGTAGAATAAACATAGTCAGTAATGATTCATTTCAAGTTTAAAAGTTTTCTTCTAGCCTGTATCAGCTTTTTCTTAGCCTAATTATTCTTTGTAAAAAAGGTAACCATACTTATGTAATTGCTCAGAACCCTACGGTCAATTTCAACCCTTTGATTTCTTGCCGTATTGTTTGGAATACACTACTTGAACTTGCTTCAAATTCTTTCTTGCTTGTTTGCAAAAGAGCATGACTTGTATTTGCTTCAACAACATGACCACAATACCGTCTTTGACGTTATAAAAAAAAAAAATCAACTGAAAGTAAGCAGCAACATTAAAACTTATAACGAACAGAAATTATTACGTATATGAGGCGGGTTGCCCCCTCCTCAACACCTTGCTAAAGTTTTTTGGCACTTAAAAAAAAGCTTTTTATTGTTCTAATTAAACGAACCTTGTGTTTCAGGAGTAGTTCTTAAATAATTGGAACGAGATTCAAATTTAGCGTAAAGAGCGAGGTGTTGAGGAGGGGGCGACGCCTATCATATACGTAACAATTTGTGTTCGTTTTAAGCTTTAATGTTGCTCCTTACTTTCAGTTCAAAATATTTAGTTTTTTTATTTAATTTCTGATAATTTATTAAATAATGCCAGGAAATCTGGCTCCACTTCATGGAAAAATCCCTCCTCCCCACAGATATATCCTCTAGAAAATTCAATCCTGTTGAAAAATTTCCCCGGACAATTACCCTTAACATCTCCTCGCATGAAATTGAGTCGGCAAAGAGAAAGCAAGACATAGGAAGAATTTCGTATAGGAATTCTGGAAAATTCCCCCAGTGTAAAATTTCTGCTGGAACCAGGATCATATCATTGATTAAGTCCGTGCAAGCTTTTCCTATTTTGACCAAATACTGCTGCTTCTATTTTATTTACCATTTCTTCTTTAGTAGTTTAGCAAAATCGTGTTAAGTTTAAAATTGTTTCATATAATTATGCTAAATATATTCTTGATATCTGAGAGAAATTTGCTGTCCTGTAAAGAATAAGAAATGCATATTAGTATTTTATATTGACACTTTTATTACCTATCCTCATGTCTCATTTTTGCTAAATTATTCGGGAGGAGAATTAGAAACCCCCTCCTTCGTGCTCAAACCACCTGGCTACGAAAATAATCGCAAGCGGTGATTTCTCTCCCCCTAAATGTGCTACTGCTAAAAAAACAAAAACAAAACAGAACAACGAAAAGGAAGTGCTTGTTTGTCCCTTTAAACCTTTCTGAATTTAAAGTTGGACGGGAGACTAATTATTTCTTCGGGTCGATAGATTTGTTTCGTAGCCTGCGGGGGCAGTTTTTGTTTTTTTGGAGGGGGAGAGGGGGGGGGGGGGGCAGATGGGACACTTTCCCCGGGTACAGAAATTTTAGAGGCCCAAAATTTCAAGTAAATTATCTCATGGTTATAATCATGTGTGATTATCGAAATTTTATTAAAATAAAGTAGAGGGCGCAGTTAGTAAATACAAATAATTAATCAATTATTAATTAATAAAATAAAAATAAATTTAAAAAGAATTAAATAATATATAATTGAGCAATAAATAATAATAATTTAAAATATTCAAATTAAAAATAATTATCAAATAATTAAAATAATATATTAAAAAATAAATTATCAACCAATTAATAAATTGAAAAGAATGTTGTTAATAAATGAAAATTTTTGTTAAAATTCGGCCTGAAAATTTTTTGGGAGGACAGGTGTAGGGGGTGCTAATCAAGATTTTGCCCCTGGCGCATGAAAAGCCTGTCTGTAATCCATTCTGGGAGCAAAATTGAACGTGCTGTACAAAAAATGCAGCAAAAGTGTAAATTTTTTTTACCCGGTCTCACAATATAAAAGGCTACAAGGCCGAAAATAAAGGCTGAATTTATGTAGTTAATCGCTATGGGAAAGGAAGGAGGAAAAAAATATATTTTAACACGATTTTATTGTTTGTTGATTTTTTATAATGAAAAAACAAAGAAGAGATATTTTTCAATATCTTGGAGGGGAGAATATAAGGACAGTTGCCCCACCCCAGATGTTTAAAAATATCCCTTTTATTAGCTTCATTGAAAAGAAACCTTTTTAAAATATGTTTTTTGTATCTTCATTAAAGACCATAAAAAAAAAAAATCGTTCCACCTTCCCAACTTTTTGTGATTTTGCGCCCCCGGCTGGTAGGTATTGGTTTGTCAAAAAACTAACAACATATTATGAAGTAATGGTGCGCCAATTTGCTTGTTAAGAATAAACTTCACGTATAATATCAGTGATTGTTAATGATGTAAGTCAGCTCATTCATAGAATTAGATTTAGATAATAGAATTAGATAATACATTCATAGCAAAAAACGAACTTCTTTAAATTGTCATTCAATTTTCCAGACAACAAAGCGCCCTTTAACAGCAGGGACGCTCTTCAAAAACTCGATGATTCTTTTGGTGAAGAATTTGACGTCGAAGGAACCCTACTATGTTCGTTGTATTAAACCAAATGACCAGAAGAGTCCAGTTTTGTTTGATGTTGAACGAGTGACGCATCAGGTCAACTATTTAGGACTGCTGGAAAATGTCCGAGTTCGCCGCGCTGGATTTGCTTACAGACAGAGTTATGACCGTTCTTAAGAAGGTAAGGCAAGAACAGGGTGAATGAATGAAGTCTAATATTCAGGTAGAATAATTTAAGTACAAAAGTTTATTGCCTGTATAACTAGCGGAAATTAAGACAAAGATACTAAGGAAAAGAAACAACAGGCTGTTTCTCACTTCCACCTTAAATACCTCTCTCCTATCTCCTACTATCCTACAATGCCAAAACAACTATTAACAGACTCAAATGATCAAATTTGCGTTCCCGTCAAATAGAAAGATTAAAAAAGTGAGAGGTCTCTCCCCCCCCACCATTAACTTTTAGTGCAAGGTTTGACATGTCACACCTGGTTTTAATGGAATCGTGGAGTGATTTTTATATGTATCATTGCAGGAATAAAGTGGGCTTTGCCCCTCCTATAAATACTGCACCAAGTGAAGTGAGAAATCAAGAAATCAGTGAAATAGGAGAAGTCAAGTACTTACCCTTCCCTTACTAAATATTACCCTCTATATTTAAAAAAAGCTCTTTTTTGATATTTATTGAAATAATTGAAAAAAATGACGAATATGCCTCTAACTTTTTATCAACGAAACTACAGCTGGTGGAATTGTTTTAGCTATTCCTATTTAGAACTCAGTTTAGCCTACTGCCTCTTACAATCTCATACCGAGCCTTATACCTATACCTGTGGAAAATTATCTTTTGGCCGGGAAACTGTTATTTGTTCCTCGGCTGTTACAAATTTTGGAATGTTTCTGTATTGTAGGTCTTCTAAAAAAGAGGAGATGACAGACTAATGCTTGGCATCCTGCCAACTTGTGGGGTGTTTATTTTTTCCATTTGTACCATGATTGTTATTACACCACCAAAAGAAGCTAATCATAACTTGTATAAGTGTTCAGAGCTAAGGTTCATATAATAACCAGCAGCAAAACACCCAACTGGCTTACACTCACTTTGCCTACTACTAATGCTATATTACTTCACTAACTTTATTTGTTTACTTACTATGTATATTCTACTATGCTTACTAAGATTGTACTTATTATCTATTGTGCCCAGTAACTAAAAACTACATTCTTTTTATCTTGTGCAATGTTATACAAGATATTATTATCCTTGAAAAATCACAGATATATGATTGAACTAAAAAAAACATGGCAGAAGCCAGCAAGTCTAATTCTATTTCGGCTGTTTTTGCTTTTTTTTCATTGTCTCTCCTCATTATTTTTCACTTATTTTCACTATTCACTTCCTGTTTATTTTTTTTTCATGGAGGTTTTTTATCAATCGTACCTTGTTTTTTGCGTTACTTAATCCATTATTCTCAGTAGCCATAAACCTTAAATTCTTTTTCTTTTGGGGTGCATTCTAAAAACCATTATTTTTGAATAGCTACAGAAACCTGTCTGCACTTGAAAATTAAGACGAAGTCCAGCAATAATTATTTATTAAATAATATTAATATTCATAGAACTATATGGAATTTCTCTACAATTTTGACTATTCATAGTCTCGCTTTTGAAAATATTGGAGGCTATATGAGTAGTCTTTTTCACTAGAAAAATCTGAGTTTTTTGGCGCCCTTGAGGTTTTATGTTATTTTGCTTTTCTAAATTTATTTTCCTCTATGGTCACAAAACTTACATTCTTTTGATTTACTATGAAATGAAACACTTCATTATCGTTGAAAACCTATTGTCCTCGCTCCTCTGCCAAGTTCTTAGTATGTTCTTAGGATGGCCATGATGCATCTTTTAAGACCGGAATCATACAATGGTTTTAAAGTCAATATGATTAGATGCAAAATCTAGTTCATTTGTCCTCGTACAAGTGGCTCCACAATGTTCATAAATAATAGTGCAACAATTCAACGCTATGACGTAGTTTTGCAAGTATTAGTAAAATGTTGTAATTGGTTGTGATAGACATAGAATCTAATTGTTTTCAGCATCTAATACAAATTGGACAATTAATAGATGTTATATTTCAAGGCAAAGTAACATAGCGTTAGCTGGTATCTTTAAGAAATAACAATTGCAATTTTAGAAATAACGACATAGATTGTGTTAGGTTTTATATGTTGGGCCAAAGCGATACAGTATTAGCTTGTATACGTTGTTCCACTGTAAAAACTAACAACATTGACTGGGTATCAGAAAATAGAGGATAAAGTGGGTTTTAAGAATGCAGTTGAGGCTGTCTTAAGGAACTAGTCATTTTTTTTCGCTGGAGAGAACTTCCTTCTTGAAATATTCTATTTTTGAAAGTTCAAGGAGTTGATAGCTTCTTTTCAGAGGAGCCGACTAAAGTTGCGACTAAAGTTGCAGCGCAAATCAAGGTGAAATTCTTGTTATCCTGTATTTTCAAATTTAGGTGTTCTTATTATCCGTTATTGACAAATTTGTTACATATTTAGGCTTCCCAAAAGCTTCGGTAGAGATTCATATAGTGAATACGGGGTTGAAGTCTTCCTGTGGAGAGTACTTTAATCTAAACTGACTTAGTCAGAAACAAATATCAATGCTTTTTATTTTACATTTAATTATGTCAATCTGAACCCACAATCAAAGTAATGTAAAGAATTTAAGCTTTACTGATTATTTAAATACAAGATTTAATTTAAAATCAGATGTTAAAAATATTATGAAATTTTAAAGAAAAGTTTTCAAGAAAACAACATTAAAGAGTGAAAATATTGAATTCTTGAGCAAATTCAAAGATTCAATTCTATTTAAATCAGTTGATGAAATAAAGGAGTTTGATGAACTCAATAAATGCGAAGCAAAATTATAATTGATTTGCAGTCACATTAGTGTCCTCTTTGTTTCTGATCATTTACTTAAGCTATTTCTGTTTATTTACTATTACTCTGTATATTACTAAGATTATTCACTCTTTTCTTATCTAGAATAAACAACTTTGACATTTAGATATTTTAAAATAAGAATTTGATTGTAGGTACAAAATGATCTCACAGTACACTTGGCCAAATTTCCATGGCGGGAGTGATAAGGAAGCGGTACAGATATTAACAAAGGAACAGAATTTGAGTCAAGATGTTGTCTTCGGGAAAACAAAGATTTTCGTATCGTCGCCACGAACACTTTTCATGTTAGAACAGGTACTTGTAGTCTCTAGCCGTATTTATCAGCAATGAGCCAAACTAACAATTGCTATCATGTGGCAAGATTAATCTAAAATTTAAAAGAAAGAAAATAAAATTTTAATTCGTGCGCTCTTGTGTTGGTTAATTTCTACTTCTTCTAACAATCTGCAAGGAGATGCCTATGATTTCCATCTTGCGACAAAATTAACCTAAAATTTTAAAGAAGAAAGTAAATTTTAAATTCGCATGATTTCAGATAAGACAATTTCAATTGGAAGACCCAAAAACACTTCTTCTAAGAATATACACGAACACAGCTAAGAATAGGGCAACTGGACTTTCCAGTCCAATTGGGGGTACTGATCTTTGTTTCATGACCCTTCAGCCAGGAAGCGCAATGGGGGATTGGGACCAGCCATCCCTTCCTGTTTACCTTCTCCAGATTTCTCCAGGTGCCTATTTAGAGCTGAATCGATTATGGATGAGCTTACAGAGTTACGCCACGAACTCTTGTTCCAACCAAATTACCAGCGAAGCCAAATCTTGAACCCCTGTCATTACGAACAAAGGATTTCAAGCCTAGCATGCCTAATCCTTATAATTTGTAATTTGGCTCACAAGCACAAGGATTGTGAGTTTTAGTGGTATATCCATTTCTGTTTCTGTGCCAATAAAAATCTATATCTATAAATCTTTATATATATAATCTTCATATCTATAAAATCTGTCTAAATGGTCTAAATCTGTAAAATATCTATAAAAAAAAATCTAAGCTGCTCCGAACACCTTTCATATTGGAACAGGTCTGTATAAGATATAGCCATAGCTCTGGTTAATCTTTGTCATTATACCATTTGAACATAAAACGTTTTCTGGAACAATCACCGAGTTACCATAATTTAATACTGAAAGTTTGATTTTTTTTTAACTGGAAAATATCGAGTGATACTCCTCTCTCAAAAAGCAGGATTAAGTCAGTCGATTACATACATTCCTCGGTCTCCCCACTGGATCTTCAATAAGGTACACTCAGAAACTTTTGGTAGCTCATATAGAACATCGAGTTGTGTTTTCCTTTTCATTTTTGCTATAAATAAGGTCACCTGTGTTACGATAGGTCTTGGCTGTTTTCTAGACGAAATAATCTATAAAATAATTTAAGTAAACGGGGATAGGACACAACCTTGCTTAACTCCTGACCCAACCAACTACCAACCTCACTTCCTACCTTAACCGCAGCAAAATGATTCTCGCACAATTCAACTGTCGGTTTATTTTGAAGCCTTTGAGTTTGGCCACTCTCTTGCATTACTTATATATTCATCGTTCTGGACTGTGCTTACAGATTCGGTCGGTGTAGTCAAAACCTCGCACTTTTTCTCTTTCGTTTCGCACAATATCTACTACACTTTCCCCAATGGAATTATAATTCCTATCTTTTGCTGTAGTCTGACAGTGCCCAGTCTGTTATTTCTGTAGAAAAACAAACTATCTGTTTACGACGCCCAGTTATTGATGCAAAGCAATCTGGCTCTAATGCTGACCCAGTAGCTTGTTTATAAATATAAATTATATCTTTTTCAATCAAACAGTTCGTGGTAACGAACTGTAAGTAAGGAGCGACCCGGCTCAATGGTAACCGAAACTCTAGAAAACGGGTTTTTTGATACCAATAGATACATAAAAAGAATAAGATTTCAATGCTGATTTCAAATATATAACTTTCATCAAGTTTAGTGCTACCCATCAAAAGTTACGCGCCTGAGAAAATTGGCTGATTTTCAAAAAAGGGGGAAAGACCACCTAAAAGCTATAGAACCTTAATGAAAATCACACCATCATATTCAGCGTATCAGAGAACCCTACTGTAGAGTTTCAAGCTCCTATCTACAAAAATGTGGAATTTTGCATTTTTTGCCAGAAGAAAGATCACGGATGTGTGTTTATTTTATTTTTTTTTTTGTTTTTTTTTCCCCCGAGAGGTGATAGTATTGACCCAGTGGTCCTAGAATATCGTGGGAGGGCTCATTGGAACGGAAATTAAAAGTTATAGTGCCCTTTTAAGTGACCAAAAAAATGGAGGGCAACTAGGCCCCTCCCACGCTCATTTTTTTCCCAAAGTCACCCGATCAAAATTTTGAAATAGCCATTTTGTTCAGTATGTCGAAAATATGATAACTATGTCTTTTAGGATGACTTAATCCCCCGAAGTCCCGGAGGGAGGGCTAAAAGTTATGAACTTTACCCAATGTTAACATATAGTATTGTTATTGGGAAGTATACTGACGTTTTCAGGAAGTTTTTTTCTGGTAGTAGGGGGGGGGGGGGTGGGTCGGTCGGGATTATGTTGGAGGATCTGTCATGAAGGAAGTTTTCATGGGGGAAGGGAAATTGCCATGAAGGGGGCGCCGGACTTGCCAGCATTATTTATTGGTTATTGGGAAGTATACATATATTTTCAGGAAGGATTTTCTTCTGGAGGGGGGGGGGGGGGGCTGGAGGAGGGAGTTACTCGGGAGAATCTTTCCGTGGAGGATGTTTCTTTGGGGTAAGGGGACATTTCTATGAAGGGGGCGCCGGATTTCCAAGCATTATTTAAAAAAACGGTCAGAAATTAAATAAAAAAAAAAAAAAGTTTTTTCAACTGAAAATAAGAAGCAACATTAGAACTTAAAACGAACAGAGAATTATAACGTATATGAGGGGGTTCTCCCCCATGTCAATACCTCGCTCTTTACGCTACAGTTTTTTTAGTGCTTTCAAAAGAGCTATCTATTCTAATTAAACGGCCTTTGTGATTCAGGGGTTTGTGAATTAAATTTTTTTTAACTTTTAACGTAAAGAGCGTGGTTTTGACTAAGGGGAAGAACCCCCTCATATACGTAATAACATATACGTAATAAAAAAAAACAACAAGCGATTCGGCTCAATAGTAATCGAAACTTTTAAAAACGGAATTTTGATGTCAATAAATGTATCAAAAGTATGGGCTTATAATGCTGATTCTAAATATATAAATTTTATTAAGTTTAGTATTACTCATCAAAGGCTACGAGCCTGAGAAAATTTACCCGATTTTTTAAAGAGGGGGGAAACATCCCCTACAAGTGAAAGAATTTTAATGAAAATCACACCGTCATATTCAGCGTATCAGAAAACCCTATTACATAGGTTTCAAGCTCATATCTGCAAAAATCTGCAACTTTGTATTTTTTTTGCCAGAAGAAAAATATATGAATATACAAGTTAGTTACGTAAGTTAATTTGTAAATTACGTCATAACCAAACTTAGAGACATATAACAAAAGAAAAGTAAAATTTTTATGCAAATTTTGTTTCTTATTCAATGACGGTGAGCCGAAATAAAAGCTGCATTAACTAAAAAACGATCAGAAATTAAATAAAAAAAAACAAGTTTTTAAGCTGAAACTAAGGAGCGACATTAAAACTTAAAACGAACAGAAATTATTCCGTATTGAAAGGGGCTGTCCCCTCCTCAACGCCTCGCTCTTTACGCTAAAGTTTGACTCTGTCTCACAACTTTATTTTTTAAAACAATAAAAACTTTAGCGTAAAGAGCGAAGCGTTGAGGAGAGGACAGCCCTTTTCATATACGGAATAAATTTCTGTTCGTTTTAAGTTTTAATGTCGCTCCTTACTTCAGTTTAAAAAGCTTGTTTTTTTTTTATTTAATCTTTGAAAAGATCGTATTCTCTTCACTGGTTTCTTTGTCTTCATGTGCATTTATTATGATATTTTTTTTTTTTTTATCTGCTTTGTCTTTCAATTTTTTTACAATGGGTTTCAAAACAATAAATAAATAAAAGTTGGTAAATAATCAAATAAATTATAAATAAGAATAAATTAATAATAATAAGCAGAAGGTTTTCAGGTGGAAATAGACAAAAAATTTGAGCATCGTTGGTGAAAAAAAAAAAAAAAAAAACATTAATCAAACAAATGTAGTCGTGCCTGTGACGCTAAAAAACATGAAATTTTGTATTTTGGAGTTAAAAATTCAATGGTGTAATTTTTTTCTATCAAGAACACTTATGATCAAAATTGGATGACTTGTGAGGTTTGCTCCCCTTTTTTGTGATACTATTTGAATTTACTTGGAGATACTTGAACGTTTGATGATAAAAATCTAAGAATAATAAAAGGTTAATAATAATGATAATAGTAAGACTTAATAAATGAGAAGAATGGAGAAAATATGTTTTATTCACTTTATTAAAAATAGCTAAAAACGAACAGAAATTGAATAAACACTGAATTCAGTTGAACCTATTTGAAGTACCAAGACAAAGAAAAAAGAGATAAAACTCAATGAAGAAACAAACAAAACGAAACTACGGCCAGTAGAGAAAAGAAGAGAAAATACGGCCAGTAGAGAAAATTCCAACGTTAAAAAATGTGTTGACTCCCAAGACAGCCACGCCTTCAAAGAAAAGCTATACTTTAAGATATTTGGTTAATTATGTTTTAGTTAATTTTTGCTGTTTTTTTTTTAAGTTGGAGCTCGCCCACCCGCTGTTACTGAAAAGTGCAGAACTGCCTACTTGTTTTTCCCTAATTAAAGTAAGTTATATATGGTCGTGTGAGTTTTTAATTTAACCAATAAAAAATGAAGCTTTCGCTGTCCTTGGTACTTTGTGTTGGAACAAACTGGGAAAACACAGATGCAAGAGCAATAACAAATTGGCGTGCGTCGTCAGTCCTTCGTTACAAAAAGTCTAATTGAAAAAAAAAGCTAAATTAGTAAAAACTAATTTGTAGTTTTTAGTAAAATTACAATTAGTAAAACTAGCAATGTATCTTCTTTCATAATTACATTCGATGTTTATTTCCTGGATTTAAACCTATGAGCCGCTTAATTACAAGTTGCTTAATTAGTAAGCCAGTAATAATATATTTATTATTGCAGGCTAGAGCGAAGTTAATTCCAGGAATTGTAATATTTCTCCAAAAGTTGTGGCGAGGATATATTTGTAGACAACGGTATAAGAGGGTAGTAGCAGTTTATCGAATTATGCGGTATTACCGACGGTACAAAATGAAAACCTTCGTCAAGGAACTTGTAACAGCGTTTAGGTAAGTGCCTTTGCAAATAATTCCAAATGTATGCCGATTACAACCTTAACAAATATCTAGTGCACTTAACATTTTCAAGTCGTTTTTTAGACTTTAGTGGCTAAGCACATGATTGATTCGTTTTGTTTGACAAAGAAAGTTTTTTTTGTAAAAAAGATTTTAACCACCGAACAAAAGCTGATATGCTGTTAGTCTAGGCTAACAGCACTAATATTAATTAATATTTAATATTTAATTAAGTTTTAATTAAAATTTATTGAAATTTTAATGAAATCTTTAAAATTTAATTAATATTTAATTAAATTTGAAAATTGATTAATATTTAATATATTTTATTCAACCAACCGTTCAAAACTCTCAACATATCTCCAAAAGGTGTTTGAAGATAGCATTGTGGGGATTACTTTTTCCTTGAGGTTTGTCGATGTGGTGAAGGATCGCCGGTCTCCTGATAAAGCTCTCTAATAAATTCATCTGACCGAAATTCCAACATATATTCCGGAGATAAATCAGTACGACCATGGCTGTGACGAGCTTCCCTTTAATCGCCTTTACTCTGGCCGTATCCTATTGGGAATGTCCTCAGAAGAAGGATAAAATTCAAACTTATTAACATATACATTGCTGGCATAGCTACCACGTATAAAATTCCTAAATAGGCGGAATCTCAGAACCTACATAGGCAGAAACCTACAAAACTGTTTATTGAAATCACAGTTTATATAATTATCCAGTAAGCTTATCGCAAATCATTTCTGGTCTTCGTTCTCGGTGCGAACAAAAAGCTCCTCCCACTTCTTTCTTCACTTATGGATCAGTGTGTTTGCGTCTATCAATGAGAAATGGTTACAAAGTGCATTATTCTTAATAGCGGGTTTCCACTTGTTTCCGATTGTTTCGCGTCTGACTTGTCTACCCGTGAAAAGATCTGATGCCGCTTGTGTTTCTATCTGCAAAAAAACGTTCTCCGGAGCACTCGCACCCCGGTCCGGGTTTTTATAATGGGTGAGATAGGGAATGATCATACTGGATAATTATATAAACTGTGATTGAAATTAACCACTCGCAGCTTTTTGAATTTTCAACAGCTGTATGGCACACTTTTGTAATTCACTCTCATGTAGGAAAATATTAAATTTCCTAGAAATAACCAAAAGATCCATTCAGAGACGGTTTCGTTTAGTTATTAGGTTTTACTGACCAAGTTGACAGAAAGGGATTTATAAAGTTCTCCTTATTCTTCTGAAGAGACAGGAATGCACTTCAAAGGCTCTTGGCTGTGATTTTTTTTTTATTTATTTATTTTTTTTTAAAGAAAGAAAGGGTTTATTCATCAACAATAAACATAACAAAACCTGAAGCAAACCTTGTTTCGGTAAATAATCACCATACTAGGCGTATATATAAATCAACTTATGAAAGGTGACGAAAATTTAACACCAAAAACAAAACAAGAGACGACAAAAAAAAAATAAAAAAAAATGACTACTTGGTACCTCCCATCATCAATCAACCAAACCAAACAATCAAACGATTTGATTAATTTAATAAATAAAGAAACCAGAGAACTCATCACCTATCCTTCTCATAAACCTTAAAACAATGGTCTTTCAGCAAACTTCTGAACTTACTTGGGTTTGTTTCCTGTACAATATTATGTGGCCAAGTACTCCAGGCACTCGGAAAAACATTGTGCACAGAAAACTTTGATTGAGTAGTAACTATTCTAGCATTCTTATACTGACTTCAACTCCTTGTATTATGCGCGTGAAAACTTGAAACGGGTAAAAAAAAAATAACCCTGAAGAACATTGGCAAAACATTATTTTGTTACACTATAAAATTTCACTAGACCAAAAATGGGCAATATCTCAAGTTCAACATACCTGGATCTCTCTGAAGAGTGTTTATCTACACCCATCAGCACTCTAACCACTTATTTTGTAGCACTCTCAATGGATGAAGATGAACTGCGAACGTAGAAGACCATACAGTAATACAGTATATTAGCTGTGTATGTACAAGAGAGGAATTAAGTGTCCTTAGGATATTACTGGATATTTGATATTTAGCTTTAATCAGTAAGATTTGGCGAGCCCATGCGACTCCGACTACTTGGAACTGCAACTGCTCGCGATTATTACTACTTGTAACTACTTGTGACAGTGACTACTACTGCTTGCGACCGCGACTACATACGACTGCAATCAGCAAGTTTCCATAAGTATATACTTTTGGTGGGAACTAGACGTACACTCCATTTCGCCTGGCATCCATAATTTTGCCAAAAGTTGCTTTCCTGCGTAGGCAGTTTGAGCAGAGGCGAAGCTGGTGATCAGCTCATTTTTTTTTCAAATCTGACTCCACCATGTATTTGACTGATTTCTCTATTATCCAATCAGTTATGTCATCAAAGATATAGGGGGTAGGGTGTCACCTTGTTTGACTGACGGTTCTTAGTGAAATTTTCAGACCCTTTGCTTCCAGTCTACTTTAATTTGTGTCTCTTTTGATATTGTTTATTCAAGAGGTCTTTGAAAAGCAAGGGCATTTCATCCTCTTCAAAGATACGCAAGATAGCATCTTTCTCGAATGCAGCTGTGTTGTCGATACTAGATACTGTAAAATGTCGTATATTGCTGTCGTTTTGGGGCGATTTGCGCATTATATCTTTTGAATTTTGGCTTTCATGACAAACAACTCCATATTTTCATTCCATACTTAATATGCTTTATTATCCCTTAAACGTTTTTTTTTCATTTTCTTTTCAGTGAATGTAGCGGTTACATTTTTTTTTTCATTTTGTCATTTTTGTCCTTGCGCAATTTTTTTCCAGTGAAATGTAGTAAATACAGTTTTTATTCAGTACTATCTCGTATATCATAAAAAATGAAAAACAGCAAAAATGGAGTTTTTAAAGGCCAAATGAAAATACTGAAAAAAAAACACAACAAAGCGAATATTTCGAGACGACACAAACGCCTCTTTTCTTCAGCGCAAAACGAAATAATGTATCCAAGGAAAGTGCCGAAGAAAAAAAAAACAACAAAAAAAAAACAAACGCGGAAAGTCAATGTGAAAAGAACCAAAAAAATCAAAGAAAAAACCAAAACTTAAAAGACGAATGAAATTCAATAAAAAAGCCAAAATTATAAGAATTAAAACCAAACCTAACAACCATAAAAGCGAGTTACTCGCCAATATCCGCGATTTGCACAAAATACAAAAAATTATGAACTGTCGTCGACGGATACTAGCGAACAAACTGAGAAATAAAAGAAAAGAAAAACAATTCATTCACTCAAAAACACAAATGAACCAGCAATTAAATAAGTTGGAGAACTATGTCATCTGATTTCGGATTTTAATTATTGCATTTCTTGCAGACACCCTTTGAGACCTAAGGGGCTGTTCACGTGTTTGATTATATGTCTGGGAAAGTGGTTCAAGGTTTATTTCAGGGATTACTAAAGTATTGGCTTCTCTTTTGAGAAAACCGAAATATGACTCGTTTATTCTTAAATCACCGGAATGTCTGTTTTAAAGCTTGACCTAAATATTGGTATTTATAAATTTCAACAGCTTTTCTGTAGTGCTGGGCAATACCTTTGTCATGCGAAATTAGGCTAGCTTGATTAAACAAAATAGTATGTCTGGTTTTTCAAAAATGTGCTCTGCAAGGGCAGAGTCAAAATTTTCGAGTTTTTTCCGCTTTTTAAGTGTATTATTAATTGAACTAGAGTGCTGAGTTAGTCTATCCGTGAGTCGCTGATCAGTTCTTCCAATATACCAAAGACCACATGAACAAGGAATTCTGTTGACACCGGATTTTTCACCTATCGAGATAGGGTCTTTACCTTGATAAGTTTGGGCCTGATAGTTTTTCTGGGTCAATAATAAGTGAAAATTTTATTTTTCCTTAGATTTTTTGAAATGTGGTCTGAAACCCCTTTAACGTATGGGAGACCAAGATAAACTGAATTTTCCCTTTGATTTGTGTTTTCTGTGTAACTATCTGATAATCTTTTAATGCGTTTTGGAATTACAGAATTTATTAAACTAATGGGATAACCATTCCCAAATAAAATATCTCTAAAGTGGTTGAGCTCTAAATCCAAGAAGCGTGTTGAACAAACTTTCAATGCTCTATCGACTAGAGAAGTGAAAACTCCTCTTTTCACAGCAGGAGAATGATTGGAGGAATAACTTAAGTAACGGTCATTATGTGTGGGTTTTCTATAGACACCAAACTCGAAACATGTATCATTTCGGTGCACCAGGACATCTAAGAACGGAAGACGCCTCTTTACCTCTGATTCCTGAGTAAATTTAAGTTTTGGATCCAAGGAGTTGAGCAAGTGAAGAAAAGAACCCAGAGACTCTTCGCCAGGCAAATAAAATAAAAAACATCGTCTTTAAAACGAACCCAAAATTCAGGTTTACAAAAACTTTGCATATAGCTCTTTCTTCAAAGTCTTCCATGAAGTCAGCCTGTATTTTAAAAGGGGGGCACCCATGGAAAGCCCATATTTCTGTCTATAAAAATGCCTCTATAATGGAAGTAAAAAGAAGTTCTGTTACAAAGGGCTGTAAGTGAAAGAAGTGTCTGATTCGAAAGAGTAGATTTTTCTGATATAGATGAGTTAGAATTAAGTTTATGCTTCAAAATCAGTTTGGCCTTTTGAGGATCACAATTGGTATACATTGAATCTGCATCAAAAACTGCCAATTCTTGTATTGGTTTAACCGAAACTTGCTTTACCTTGGAAACGAAATCAGCGAAATTTTTAATGTAGGATTTTTGAGCCTGAATTAGTGGGCGAAATACAACTAATAAGAATTTCCTTATTTTTGCTGTAGGAGAATTAAAAGAAGAAACAATGGGTCGTAGTGGATTACCGGGCTTATGAACTTTAGGAAGACCGTAAAAGCGAGGGGACGTGCACCCGCGTGGGTAAAACCTTTTGTACAATTGATCTGTGATTTCACCTTTCCTTTTAGATAAGAAAGCTCTTTTCGGACTTCCAGGACAAATTTTTCTATGGGATCGGTAGCTAATTGTTCTTATGTGTTAGAATCATTTAAAATTTCTCTGACTTTTTTGTCGTAATCATCTGAATCTAATACAACAACAGTATTGCCTTTATCGGCTTTCGTAATAATCCTGGAATGATCTTTATGTAGTGCGTGTAAGACCAAGTGTTCATTTTACTAAAACTTTTTAAATTTGGATTATTAACAGGAGGCGAATCCAACAAGGTTTCAACAAATAGGGAAATTTTTATCAGTTGTATTTCGCCCACTAATTCAGGCTCAAAAATAGGCTTTATCATCCTTTACACGTTTTTTTCATTTTTTTTCAGTGAATGTAGCAATAATGCAGTTTTTCTCCTTTTTTTGTCAATGCCAAGTTTTTCTAGGAATGTCAAAAAAAATGCCTGATTATGGCAAGCGATTACGGTGGCAGCGCCGCCACCCGTTTTAAAGCAAACAACTGCTATGCTGAAAGCTATCCATGAAAGATGGCGGGCATGGATGATCCTTAGAGTTATTCCGAAATCAGACTGGCCCCAGTTAAGACTTAAAGTAGCTGCCTGTGATGCTCTCCGTGGAAAGAGACCTGACTATGGACTTTGGAGGAAATGGGAAGGCGACTACCTATCTTTGACATTTGAACATGGAGCTGTCCAGAAATACAGCACTGCTTTAAATAACATGAAAAATAAAGAGAAATTCCGTAAAGTAAGTTAGGTTTATTTCAATTTGTAGTTTTTGTGAATACAACGCACATGATTGGCTATATATAGACTGTCAGTAAAACCCAGGGAAATGACGGTCAATTGGGATTAATACCGCATTCAGTTCGTGCTGTTGTTGGGAAAAGAAAAGAAAACTGACGAAACTGAAAGTTGTTTTGATATCGCCTCTGCGAGATTTGACTCAGAAATGTGTGTGTTACGCTTGAATTTCCTGGGCACATTGCTAAGAAATTTGGTTGAAAGGTTAGACAAACTAAATCCTTCCCAAAAGCGTAGAAAGTGTTAATGTATAACTGACAACAGACGACATATTTTGGTGAGCTCCTCGCGCTCTTTATTTCCTGCACCCACCCAGGTGTCTTTCTAAAGTTCTTGAAACAAACAGAACCAGTTATTTTAGGCCTGTCTCCCTGTTAAGACCAATGATTCTCACTATTATTGTTGTATGTCTGGTGGCTCTTTACCACTCCTTGTTCCTCTTCTTCTCTAGATTAATATGGAGACACTTCTGCATAATCTCATCACTTGAATCAATTGGAACTCTGGGTCCCGTATAACCAAGCTGAGATCAAACCCACTGCGCTGCAATAGGACCTTTTTCTACTTTTTTTCTATCTAGCATCTTGTTCCATCTAGATGGGATTTTTTCTGTCTAGTACAATAATGATAATAAAGATCTGTAGTGGCGAAATGGGTTTTGATCTTCGCTTGATAATAATCCATAGCTTAAAACTGAGCTGTAGCAACACGCTGCAGGGGTTGGATTTAATTCTGGTGATGATGCGAAAGCATCTCCATATAAATCTAAACAAGAAGAATTATAAAAAATAATGTTCCTTTATAACCCACATATATGAATGAGATAAACAGTGAAGTAAAACATTAAGAAACAGAAAATCGGAATAACAAAAACAGTAATAAACACACACAGCTTATACCATGACAGCGACAAGTGCCGATACGCCGTCGCCAACAGCCTAGTTTGTAAGTCAGTTACTTTCTCAATGATTCTTGATAGGCAAACTTTTTCACTGTATTTTGATTCCGATACCAAAATAGGGAAATAAAAGAGAAATTTGCAATAAAGGAAATAGGAAGACGGAATATCGGATATAGTTTTTCCGTAAATTCAAGGTAAAGGGCTAAAGGTGAGGTTAAAAACCAGATAATCAGAAAAAATAGAATAAAGCTTACCGAAGATAACACGATTATGCTATTGGTTACGATTTAGAGCAAACCTTTCGGAATTTTAGCCTTAGTGTCAAGGGCTGCACGCTATCGAATTGTCAAAATAATTATCTATTTATGTAATAAATATATGGCTGTAAGCTCAGAGACGTAGAAATCTTCATGCATGAGAATGTTTCACAGGAATGTGTAGTCTATTTCATCAAATATTACTATGGTAGACGTCGGGGCTAAAACCGTTAAGACTCCTCAATTTGAAAACTGCTTGACAAATTTCTGAGGAAAATAGACCAATGGAAAATGGCTTAGTTTTGTCCATTCTATAACAGAAAAAAAAAATTAGCTGATAAACTAACTGGAAACAAATAGACTGATACTAACTTTCCGCTATGCCGCGCTTATTTTCATTTCAAAAATGACCATAAGATTCAAAGACCTCCCATATCCCGGAACGAAAAGACACATTGAGATTGATCACTTGAAATAATGATATTTGGCACTGGTAGTATTCTAAATTATCTTCTTACTACCTGACTATTATCTTACAGCATTATTTTACAATTAATACTGACTTTCATCTATGTCGTGTTATTTCTGTTTCAAAATTGACCAATGATGCACGACTCCTCCTCCCCCCCTCTCCAGAAGAAAAGACGCATTGAGGTCAGTTGAAAGAACGTTATTTAAGTCTTGCGGTTTATCTTTTCTTTTGTCCCTAGACGTAATAGCAAACTAAATATAATAGTAGAAAAATGGAGCAAGTAAAGTGAGAACTTAAAGCGTCTGTATATGTATGTACATATATGTGTATACATTCATAAAAATCATATAATTTTAAAGTGTTTTAATTAAGTAATTGTGTATATTAAAATATTTTATATTTTGATTTTCAGTATTAATATTTTCAATCACTTTTAAAATCCAAACATGTTTGTGCTCAAACATAAATCAAAAGAAGTTTAAACATTAAGATTATCTATAATTGAATTGTAATAGCAAATTTTTTATTATTTTATATTATTAGTTTCTTAATAAATATAAAAGGCAAACTACTTGTCCCTATAAAATACTCAGCAAGACTCCTTGCTAAAGAAAAGAGCCCCAACCTCTTTCCCTGGAATGCCCTGAAAAGAGTAATTTTCCGGGCATGTCTGGAAAAGAGAATTGTAATTGAAATTCAGCAGTTGTTGTGTAATTAACAACAAATAACTTCCGATACCACATTGGTTAGACATACCGATGAAAAGAAAAGACAAAAAAGGAAGGTTTCTATTGGTCGTGATTTGTTTTTTTCTCCGTGCTTCTATGGCTTTAACCATGATCTTATTTTTCATGGGATTGCATTGACTCCTTGGGTAACCCTTATTTTCATTCTAGGTTGCTTTCTCATGTCTAGTCAGAAAAATTAATAAGCACAACAAAATGGCAGACAGAGCAATCGTCGTAACCGAAAGTGCCATCTACAAGTTAGACCAGAAATCTTTCAAATCTATGAGCGGCAAAATTGCCTTGCAAGATGTAAGTAAAAAATTGTAGATGTCATAAAGTTGTCTACGGGGTTTAAATTTAAAAGTTCTAGAATTTACATTCCCTTGTTTTTTCTTTTTAAAATTAAACATAGAGTTTAAACCTCGTAATTAGTAGGAAATAGAGACAAATTTAGGTTTTGGAATAGTTTATTTCGTCAACATAGAGTCTATTAAAGACGCGTCTACATTC
This sequence comes from Artemia sinica, assembly GCA_027921565.1. Taxonomy (NCBI): domain Eukaryota; kingdom Metazoa; phylum Arthropoda; class Branchiopoda; order Anostraca; family Artemiidae; genus Artemia; species Artemia sinica. Next base: position 63,587,213 of record CM051260.1, on the reverse strand, counting down.
GGCGTCTGGAAAACTGGAACGGAAAACTGGTAATTTTGATACCGTCCACTGTTATATCCGCTTGAGTTTTTTTTTGTTACTTGGTACGGCACAAAAATATGCCAATAAATGGACCGATATGTCTTTAAACAAGAATTGAAGATGGGTTGTTATGTTTCCAGGAACTTCATCAAGCTATAAATTTGAAAAGAAAACCATGGGGTTTACCAAGAAAGATAAAGAAGCTTCTAAAAATTTTCACAAATGGAATACTTTCTCGCTAATTGAAATCTGGAAAAAAATCTGATGACCTAGAAACTGAACAGAAAATCGGAGAACGGAAAATTGGCCGACTGCTACCTGTTTCCCGGTTTTCCGTAACAATTTTCAACTCTTTCAGCTAAGCAGAGTGATTGATTACAAGAATTAGCGAGGCATCACTGTAGGCTTAAAAAGTAGGTGAGTAGGCTTAAAAGTCCTCATAGCTTCTGGCTGGGAATATCATGTGCTGATTTGATGCTCAGTTAGAAGGTGCTCAAGGTTACTTCTCATTTAAAAGTTGAAAAAGGCGAAGGTTGCGTGCAATGACTTTATTTCGATCATCTTTCTATCTAAGTTTATCATTTAGTGCGGCCCTGTTCAACAGCTTAAGTCTGGTAATCCTTAGTTTATTATTTCTATTGGAAGAAACTCGATTCAGCAGTTTTTTGGTGGTTCTTCTAATCCAGCGTTTGAGAAGTTTAAGTGTTGCCATTCGATCTTCTAATGAACAGTAGGAGTCTGAAATTTTTATACAATCCTAAAAAGGGCTTATCTCAGATTTGCCTCTCAATTACTCGGACTATCTGTCTTGGCTTTTTCTACAATTAGCCATGTCTTGATTAATGTCTTGATTTGAATGAAAATAAAATAATTTGAAGGCATCAAGACATGGCTAATTGTAGAAAAAGCCCAGACAGATAGTCCGAGTAATTGAGAGGCAAATCTGGGATAAGCCCTTTTTAGGATTGTATAAAAACGATGTCATTTCATTTGTTGATAGATAAGTCTTTCTATGATCCATCCATAGGTCATTCCTAGCGCAGAACTAAGGTAGATAAGGTAGATTATGAATTCTTGAGATATGATCTGGTTTATTTATTATCTAGCAGAAATAAGAAGTTAACAGCAAATCAAGCAATTGATATTATAGTAAAAAAAATTCATGATGCTATTTCCATTGATTACAACCCAAAATTCCAAGAAATAGAAAAATCACTCAAAGGACTATTTGCAATGGTTAAAAGCTTGGAAAGTAGGATTTTGTCATTGGAATCGAAAGTGGATGATTTTGAACAAGAAAAGATGTTGGATTGCTTAGTGATGAATGGAGTAAGGCAGAGGCCTGGAAATGATCTAAAGAAAGAAGTATCGGTTATCATTAAAGACAAGATGCTGGTCCCTGGTTTTGAAGTCAATAATATTGTAAATGTTTATCGATTTAGTTTGAATGACTCTAACGATCAATCTAAAGTGTCTCCAGTGCTAATACGCTTCAAAAATGTGGAATTAGCTCGAGTTGTTTTCAAAGAAAAGACTAAACTAGCAAAGAGTGGAATATTTTTATCAGAATCGCTAACAAAAAAGCGTCGTGAAATTTTAAATGCGGCAAGAGATTGCTTCGGTAAATTTAATGTATGGACTGACCACGGGCAAATTTTGGCCGAACCACCTGGTCAATCAATGATACGAAAGAGTCGATCATTCGCGTATTGTGCTTAGATTTTTTTTTTTTTTTTTTTTTTTTTTTTTTTTTTTTTTTTTTTTTTTTTTTTTTTTTTGTGCATGTATATTGTATGATTTAATGCCATATCTAAAATCTATTGTCTTTTTTTTACTGGCAAATTAAAAACGCCCCAGTTGTAGGACGACTTTTTGAGCTTGAAAATAACCCGTTAGATGTTTTAAGCATTATCAAATAATTATATCGGACATGTCAACAGTGATTTGACCACAGTGAACCACGCAGTAATAGGTAAATATGTTTCTAGTCTAAGGGAGGCTGTCAAGCGGGATGGATATTTTTCAGTGCTCCAGTTGAATATTCAGGGTCTTTGTTCTTCAATTAACCATCTAAAAAGATTGTTTCTGATGGGCTACCTGACGTGTTTGGTTATGCGAGACTTTTTTAGATTCTAAAAATGATATGCTTTTGGATTTGCAAGGTTATAAAATGGAACGACTGAATCGACAAAGATGGCCAAGGGTGGTCTTGCTTTGTATATTTCTAATAATCTCCCATATTCTCTTAGAATGGATTTATCCAGAAATATCGAAGGTGTCTTTGAGTCACTTTTCGTAGATATTTAAATGTGGAGGTAAGGATTTAATTGTTGGTATTATTTATCGATCTCCTAGTGGCTCTATTCCACTGTTTCTACACACCCTTAATGATGTACTGGATACCATCCTAAACACAGTCGACTGAATTAATTGTTACGGGAGATTTTAATATAAACTTGATGGATATAAAGTCTTCTGTATCTTTGGATTTTCTGTCGTCCATGCTTGCCGCAGGTACTTTACCTTCTGTATGTATCCCATCTCGCATAACAGAGAGTACGTCATCTCTGATTGACAATATTTTCTGTACGGCCACCTTAATCCAAAATTATGTTTTAGTGAGCGACATTTCCGATCATTTCCTGTTTACTCTAGATACTGTTTTGATAAACTGACTATTGAGAGGACTTGTGAGTCTGGTAAGAGGCCTTTTAGGTTGGTGAAGTGGAATTGATGCTTCTTAGGTCAAGATTGGCAGAAATTTCTTGGGGTGGTTTTGAGAGTGATTCTAATTTTTGTAATTTATTTGATACTTTTTATGAGTCTATTAAAGACGCTGTTCTTGATATTTGTTCTGTTTCACCTTCTAATCGTAAGTCTAAGAATGCTTTTCTCTAAATCCTTATATGACCCCTGGTCTCCTTAGGAGTTGTAGGAGAAAAAATAATCTCTGGAGGGCCTTTAAGTCTGCTAGCCCTTCAATGAAAGCTATTTGCTTTCAGCGATTTAAAATTTATAGGAATTATTATAATTCTGTGTGTCGAAAGGCCAAGTCCCAATATTATTTTAATTGTTTTCAGATTGTGGTAAAGATATACGAAAAACTTGGCAGGTTATAAATTCTGTGCTTAGGCCCTCTTTTCAGTCTCCATCAGCCCCTTCTTTTTTTGGATCTCGATGGCAAAATCATCGAAGGTGAACTGAATGTTCAAGATGCATTTACTTCATATTTTGCGAATATTGGTAAAGGACCGCTTCGGCTGTTGGTTCTTCTCCTTCAGGATCCAACTTCAGGTCTTATCTTGGGCCACCTTGTATGAAGTCAATGTTTTTGGAACCAGCGGCGGAGAAAGAAATTGCTAAAATTGTTATGGGATTGAAAAATTGTTCGTCGTCTGGCCCTGATAATATTCCTACTAAAGTAATTAAGTTCATACTTCCATCCATTATTTATCCCTTAACAAAACTTATTATCCTCTCCTTTCAGCATGGTATTTTCCCGAGTAGTCTCAAGCGTGCTCGAGTCGTCATATTGTATAAGGGGGGACACGAAATGATCCAGCCAACTATCGGCCAATTTCTTTGGTGTCTGTGTTTAGCAAAATATTTGAGAAGGCGATGCTTTCTCGTCTTAATAATTTCTTACTTCTAAAGATTTTTTTTTTCACGATTTTCAATTTGGTTTTCGAGCAAATCATTCGACTGAGCATGCTTGTGCAGTTTTACTGAATTATCTTCACTCTGGCATAGACTCCCATTTGATTCCTGCTGCTTTGTTTCTGGATGTTCGTAAAGCCTTTGAGTCTTTAACCCACAGTGTTCTTCTATTTAAACTTTCTCATTTTGACGTAAGAGGTAGTGCGTTTTATTGGTTCAAGTCTTTCTTGTCTGGTAGAATAATGTCTGTTGATCCACTTTTTCGCTCACCATCAAGTGTTAACCAGGGGGTCCCTCAAGGGTCAGTTTTAGGCCGGGCACTGTTTTTAATTTATATAAATGACCTAATTTTTGCAGTTAGAAATAAAAATCCTCTTTATTGCTGTCGTCTGTGTCATCCAACAGACAGTCCATAACTATAGTTTGCAAACCTCGGATTCTCTTGTTAATTTTTCCGATGATACCACCCTTGTTACTTCTGGGAGAAGAGAGGATGAGGTTCGTTCAAAGTTAGTGGACCTCTTTGAGAGAGTTTAAATTTGGTTTGATGCTAACTCTCTTGACTTAAATATTTCTAAAACTAGTTTTTTAGTTTTTTCTCGTATATCCCAGGCTTGTCCTCAATTATCTGAAATTCATATATCCAAAGGCTTTATTATCCAAAGGCAATTAGTAGACCAAAGGATAGCCATGTCCGTTTCCTAGGTATCCTCCTAGATGAAAATTTATCTTTTAAACACCATATTGATTTGATTAAAATGAAGGTATGCAGAAACCTCGGTATTCTAAGAAAACTAAAACATATCTTTCCAGGACCAATTATAAGAATCCTATTTCATAGCTTAATTCATTCTTATGTTTCCTATTGTTCAGTCATATGGATGTCTACTTTCCCTTCTTTTCTCAAACCGCTTTCGAATACTTATGATAAAGCTATAAATCTTATCCAGGATGTAAATCGTTCGGCAACTAAACCGTTACTTGATATTAAAAAACTTATATTCTTTCCTGTGCGTCTTTCGCTTTTCTTCAGCTCCATGGTGATATTCCTAGGTCCCTTAGATTTACGTTTTCTTTTGTATCTGATCGGTCAAATCATCAAATCCGTAGTTCTCTAAATATCCAAATTCCCCATACACCAACAATAAGATCCAATTTTAATCCTCTTGTTGCGTGTCATTTGACATGGAACACCCTTCCCCATTCGGCTCGAGAATGCCACTCGTTTGGCACCTTCAAAAGACTAGTAAAAAAATATTTGTTTTCATGTGATTAATTTTCTTTACTTTTGCCTGCTGCCAATAGTTTTTTTTTTTTTTTTTTTTTTTTTTTTTTTTTTTTTTTTTTTTTTTTTTATTTATATTGCCATGGCCCATTTTTTGCCATGGCCCAAAGTGGCTTTTATTGCAATAAATATCTATATATCTATCTATCTATAGATGTTGTGATTCACTGTAGTTTGACAAAGCTTATTTAGTGAACTTTTTTTTTTTTTTTTTTTTTTTTTTTTTTTTTTGTTTTTTTTTTTTTTTTTTTTTTTTTTTTTTTTATGAAGCAAATGCTTTACATGTTAAAAGTTCAAATTCTTATGTTTATATGTTTAAATATTAATGTTATGTTTATATTGTTTAAATCTTAAGCGTTTAAATGTTTAATGTTTATTTGATCTTTTCATAATCCCCCTCCTACAGGCCATGGAGCCTTTGTGGGGATTTGTAGATTGTTATGTAATTATTTTACTGATATATGGAAAATAAATCTATCTATCTATCTATCTAAAAATCTATACACACTACACTAACATTTGGATTGCCTTTTATGTGTATCTCGGTTGGCCGGCCACGCTTATATTTACACGACCCCACCTCAGTAACTTACATAAGAGTCGAGATTTTTTTCAAGAAAATACGGATTTAACACATCCATGTTGTCAGTGGTTCATTTTCTGTATTTCTAGTGCCTTTTTTCTTTTCTTTTGTTGTTAGTTCGTTTTGGGCATAACCTTTCTATTTTTACAATGAGCTATAAAGAAACCGATTGATTGGTTCACTGAATCCTTCAAATAGGCAGCTTTGCGTGTGGGACCCAGCTCAACAAAACTGAACCTATGGTAATTTTACTGACAGTATGGCCTTCTTGTCCCAGTTAAGAGAGGAGCCATGAAAAACATCACTAGCATTGAGCCTTGTGGGAAGCTAATCTGTTAATCAAAACACAAAAAAATTAATCTGCAACAACGTTAATGAAATACCAGTGCCAAAACGTATACTAGTCTGAAAAAGGGGTGGGTCCTTCGAACCGATCCTCCCACCCTCCGTCTATTAAAGAACGGAAACCGTAACTAAAGATGTATTTCCACCATTTCATTTTTCAGTTGGCATTTCTCTTACTTTATGATCTGTTCTTTCAGCTTGTTGCAATCATTTGATTTTTATTTTCACTATTTTATCTTTCGTTTTATCTTTATCTTTCTTTTTTTTTCTTTTTTTTTCTATCTTTCTATTTTTATCTTTCGTTTTATCCTTTGATTTTCTTTTTCATAGTGGGTTTCCAAATAAAACTGTTATCATTACAATTCCAGATTTCAGCACTGACAGTATCCTCTGGATATGATGGACTCATTGTAATTCATCTTCAAGGAGGAAATGACCTTGTAGTTTCCTTGCTATCGTCTGACGTTGAAGATCCTAGGGTTGGTGAAGCTGTTGGTGTCATTTGCCATAATTACCGAGTGTAAGTTATGGTTTTATAATTTGGTTACACAGTAGAATGTTTTTTTCCGTGAGGTTTTACCCATTTTTGACTGTTTTTTAAGTAGTTTCAAATGACAATATTAGCATATGAATAGTGTGAAATCGACCAATATCATTTACTCTGATATCTAAAAATTCTATTTTAAACGAAATCTAATTGGCCATATTCTACCATAAAATAAACGTTTTTTTTTTTTGTTGAAAGACAACGTTTTTTTGTTCTCTTTTTAAGATCCAATCAGTTCCTATGTTTCTAACGTATTCTGTATTTAAGATCAAGTCAGTTCCTATGTTTCTAACGTATTCTGTATTTAAGATCTAGTCAGTTCCTATGTTTCTAACGTATTCTGTATTAAGATCCAGTCAGTTCCTATATTTCTAACGTATTCTGTATTTAAGATCCAGTCAGTTTCTATGTTTCTCACGTATTCTGTATTTAAGATCCAGTCAGTTCCTATGTTTCTAACGTATTCTGTATTTAAGATCCAGTCAGTTCCTATGTTTCTAATATATTCTGTATTTAAGATCCAGTCAGATCCAAAAATGAGTTAAAATCAAAAACAAGTTTGAATTAAAATCGATTTGGTGGACTGTGATGAAAAATTGAGAGCCATGGCTAATTAAAAAAAAAGCCAAGACAGATATTCTGAGTGAGAGGCAAAGCCTTTTTCAGAATTCTATAAAAATGATGTCATTTCAGTTGTTGATAGATAGTCTATCATCCATCCATCCTAGGGCAGAGCTAAGGTTAATAGGCATGGAGTAAGGGTAATTCAAATAGTCTGTCAGCTCTATGAGCTGTTTGAAGGTAATTGGAAACCCAAATAAAATGTTTCCTAAAATTCATGACTGACCATGTCCACAGGACTTCCAATACGAGGAAGAGATGGTTCTGGAAAATTTTCAACTATCGCTTGAACGATACACTATTTTGGAAACCTTGTTTGTGTTGCCTGAGCGCTTCAAATTGGGTATTTAAAATATCACAGGAGCGCATTTTATATTTTCCAAACATGTCTACATAAACTCTGGAATCATCTTAATGTTGTTTTCTAAATTCGAAACGGAGGTATTTAAAGCAAATTGGATTATTAAGTAGTCAATTCTCGAGAAAATTTGGGAATTATAGTGGAATTTACAGGCTTTAAATAGTGCTTCCGATTTTCTGGAATATATGAATTTTATATAAGTTATTACTGGAAATTTTTTCTTGAAAAGTAGAAAATATTTTCTAGTCAGTTCACGAAGAAAAGTTGGAAAACCCTTACCCTTCATTAAGTCTTTCTTTTCTTACTTTTTAAGGAACTTTAAGCTTTTCGTCTGTCTTTGAAAGACTTTAATATATTAAGGTCTCATAGAAAAGTCTCATTAGCCTTACCCTTCATAAAGTCTTTCTTTTTCTTACTTTTTAGGGCACTTTAAGCTTTTCGTCTGTCTTTGAAAGACTTTAATATATTAAGGTCTCATAGAAAGGTCTCATTAGCCTTACCTTTCATAAAGTCTTTCTTTTCTTACTTTTTAAGGAACTTTAGGCTTTTCGTCTGTCTTTGAAAGACTTTAATATATTAAGGTCTCATAGAAAGGTCTCATTAGCCTTACCCTTCATAAAGTCTTTCTTTTCTTACTTTTTAGGGCACTTTAAGCTTTTCGTCTGTCTTTGTAAGACTTTAATATATTAAGGTCTCATAGAAAGGTCTCATTAGCCTTACCCTTCATAAAGTCTTTCTTTTCTTACTTTTTAGTGCACTTTATGCTTTTCGTCTGTCTTTGAAAGGCTTTAATATATTAAGGTCTCATAGAAAGGTCTCATTAGCCTTACCCTTCATAAAGTCTTTCTTTTCTTACTTTTTAGGGCACTTTAAGCTTTTCGTCTGTCTTTGAAAGACTTTAATATATTAAGGTCTCATAGAAACCTTTGACCATAAGAGACTATAAAGACTTATATTTGGAATATTGATTTTATGTTTCTATCTAGTTCGGTGCCCTTAGCTTGAAAAATCTATGAGTGGACAATACTACTTTCCTTGCCAAGATAATTTTACCGCCATTCCTCCTTGCTCTCACTGTTTTGTCTCTTTTCCGTTTTATCTCTTCTCTCTTTCCTTCTCTCTTTTCTCGCTTTTTTTCTCTATCTCCTTTCACTCTCTATTCTCTTTTTCATCTGTGCCATCGCTCTGGATCTTTTTTGACAATGTAAAGTAGAGCCACAACAATCTTTTACTTTATTTTCTTTTTAGGAATCAGAAGAGAGATTTGCGTGTTGTTGTCAGTGATAATGTTCAATGCATGCTAGGGAAGAAGCAACGTTTAATACAAGTTCAAGCCCTGCCCAATGTTAGTATTGTGTCATTCACTAAGAATCCCTCTGGTGACCTTACATACTCTTGTCCTCTACGTGAACCTGCGGAAAAAGGCCACAATGGTATAAAAAGTGTAAAAAATGGCTACTGAGTATAAGCCCATAGGGTGTTTTCATGGGTAATAAGAGCGTTGAAAAAACTTCAATTTCGAGTTGCAATGCCATCGTAATTTTTTGTTTTATTGTCAGTCCGATAATGGGATTCTTTTATGGTCTATCGGACGGAAATATTTTGTACAAAGTAAATTTACTGGTGTATTTATCGTTTAAGACCCATCCTCAGTGAGGTTTCAATTTAGCTAGTGCTAATTTGAGCCAATCAGAATTTTCATACAAATTTTTCAAGCAATCAGGAAATCCTAGGAAAATTGTGATTGACTCAAATTTTGCCCTAGCTAAGTCTTGGTGTAAAAAAATCTCATTCTGAATGGGCCTTTACAGTTTAGTAGCAGTTTATAGTTTAGGATACAATATTTGCGGTTAGATGGAACGGAATTAATAAACAAATAAATTGTAAGATAATACAAACAAATTTCTTTTCCCAAAAGCACCGTCTTAGTTGGTTGCTTTGTCTGAATCAGCTTAAAAATTGGCCACTGAGCATAAGACCATAGGACTAGAGGGTTTCACTGGTAAATGCAGCGTTGCCAAAACTTCAATTTTCAGTTGCAATGCCATCGTAATTTTCTTTTAGTTTTGTTCTCAGTTCTATGAAGCTTCACAGCAATATTATCGGTTCCTTTACGGTTTTACGATGTGAAGTTGATAATTAACGGTACAAGATTTGTGGTTTGATTATGGTGTGATGAAATAGGACTAATAAAAGAAAAGAGAGTAAGACAATACAACCGAAATTCCTTTCCCTAAGCATCGTCTTAATTGATGTGGCTCGTCTGAATTGGCTAATAAAGGCCGGGTAAATGCTGGGTCTGACTATAACGGCTCCTTCATTTTGAAATTGTAAACTTGCACGCATTAGCATGTTCACGCATGAACAGAATGAACATGTGCACCTGGGAGGAAGCCATGGGTTCCCAAGTTTGATTGCCAGATAGAGTAGCACAAATGACACCATAAAAAAAATGACTTTAAATCTACGTAAAAATCTTTGGAGGTGGACAGGAAAATAGCTTTAAACAGAATTGGGAAAGGAGTGTTCGCCAGTGTGTTGCCCATAGGCGGTTCAACGATGTGACGTGCTCGCAGTATTAGCAAAAGTAGGTAAAGAGGGGCATAGACTAAGAGGGGTCATTGCTGCTTCTTTGAATTAACTTCCAATCGTGCTGGTTAAAATAGCTGAATGCTATTTTGCAAATTTGTGTTGTGAACTTAAAAAAAGGCTATTTATGTTTTGTAAGAGCAGAATGTAGATAAGCCTCTTGTCTGTTTGACCACCAAATATATATGTATGTATGTGTGCCTTTCTTTTTAATAGAGCCAATTATATTTTTTATAAAATATATTCCAATTGTGAAGTATTTTGTTCTAATTCGTGCCTTATTTATCGTTGTAACGTGATCTTAAAAACATTTATTTGGACTTTCGTTTATGTTTGCTATATTCGTTAAATCCTTATTATATTGTTTCAGTCAAATCGTGTTTTTAATTCTCTCTTTAGGTGATCCTATAAATACTAAAAATTTATTTTAGGACTGCAATCCCTACCCTATAGTGGCTTGAATTCATACTCCCGATTACTACAGCCGAGTGGCCAAGGAATCCTCTTGGAGTCTCTTGGCCACTGTGCTGTTGTAACTAAAATTTAACAGAAGTTCTTAATTCACTTATTTTGATTATTACCCTAGGGCAGATTGGATCTGAAATCCTAAAGTTTGTTTAAGATAATATATATACAATAAGCTTACAGAATTAGAATTAAACTTGGCTTATGTTTGTTTAGGACCTCAAGAAAATAGAAAAAACTGCCTTTGGCCAACATTTGTTTCAGATACGAAAAGTTTTTCAGACTTGCTAACATAATGTATTGAAGTTTGAAGCATCCACCTTATTTGTTGCATTAATTATTTGCATTAATTAATTTTTTGCATTAATTATTTTTAGACCTTCATGCTTATTATATTGAAAGAAGTTTCTTAGAGAAAAAGTAAATGCAGTAAATAGGTGTAGGTACTGATAAAAAACCTTTTGTTTATAAGAAAAAGGGCTGCTGCTTTTTTTTTTAAGTGCCAAATAAAGCATAAGGAAATGAAGTTGAACTTAATATACTGAATCTTATCTATTGAACTATTGAACTTAAATGTATTGAACTTAATGTATCTGTGTCTTTATGTATTGAATCTATAATGTATCAACTTAACGTATCTTATCTCTTCTTAATTTTTTAAAGGAGTTTTTTGGGACGTTTCAAAAAAGTTCATCTTTTGAAATCAATATTAAAAGGAAAAATTTTCACTAGACTGTTTAAAAAAAAAGTTAAATAAAATCGGTCAAAATTTGTTTTTAAATGAAATTCTGAGACTTTAATTACAGGCAAAGATCCTTTTAATCGTGGAATATTTAAACTTTACTTTTAGAAAATTTTGACCAAAGGAATGAAAAAATACAGTGTCTGAAGCTGAAAAACACGTTCTTGGTATTAGTATTATTTTTAATGTGTGAATTCAAGCTACTTTAACGCAATACATGTCTTTAGCATAATGGGCGGTAAAATAAATTACATGATGGATTTGTTTTGTTATTAATTGTATATTCCAGTTTATATATAGTGTCACTGTGTTTCTTTCTTTCTATGCCAAAGACGTCCACTCCGTTTTCTTACTTCTGCCCTTTATAATTGTGCCATGTCTAATAATTCGTCCAAAACTTTGTCATAGTTATCTTGTTCTCTGTATTGTCATTCATAAGATGATGTATTAAATGTTGTTCTTGATTATCCAATTTTTCTTTTAAAACACTTTTATTTAACTTCATGTGAACACAAGATCAAAATTTCAGGGATCAAATCATCTGAAAACGAAGAGAAAGTGATTACAGGTGTAAAATTCACCATTCTTGTTTAAGCTGCATGTAGACAACATTATATGGAAAGGTTGCTACTTAGTCCAGTGTTTAACAAGGACGTCGTTGGACTCCTCAGATAGGCGGCTCCTGCTGGGCTATATAAAATACTCATCAGACCTATTCACGAGATTTGCTGTCCCGTTTGGGATGCCCGAACTCAAAAACATAGCTTACGTGTTAACAGAACAAGAAAATGTTCAAAGATGCGCTACTGAAATAGTAAATGTTCTACAATAATGTTCAAAAACGTTCTAAAATAATACTTGGACCCCGCTTCAGCAACTACGAAAGTGCTCTTGAGTCCTTTGAGTTGCTCACTTAATTTGCTTGAAGACACGATTCAATTCGTGAAACCGCTATTAGCAAACGATAAGCACCGGTCTATTCTTCCACCATCTGTTGAGATCAGCAGAATTACAATAAAAATAATTTTTTTCATGGGTGATGACAAAAATAATAAGACCCACTATGCACAATAGCAGCTATCAAAGAAGTAAGAAAATCAGGATTAAATATTCGGTCCAAGAATTGGAGAATGTTCGTAATGGCAGAGTGATGGTTCGTTTACATATTGCGGAAATTCATGCAGATTTAGCAATCCGTGCGGAAATTCGGTCCATTTTCGTGCTAGAAAAAATCTCTAGCTTTCAGCAACGTTATGGTCAAATCAGGACGAATCTTAGCAAGGTTTTTAAATGAATAAAACCATGAGTATGGATTATCAAAAACTACAGGATCTTATAACTTTGGTTCCAGGCTACACCAGCTTGTATGATCCTGCGCACCCAGGATATCAAAAAACTAAGAAAAACGGCGTCATTTGGTTCTCTATTGCTCAGCAGCTTTCAGAAGAGGGTAAGAACATAATACCCTTCTTGATGTTTTGATGATAGCCACAGGGGATATCCACCATATGGCTACCAATAAGTCCTTTCACCCCTTTGACTCTAGGTCACGCTGTTGCAATAATTTGAAATCTTTGCCTTAAAACGCAGCGTTATTTTAGCCATAGTTCGAACAGAAACGGACGGATTTCCGCAATGTATAAACGAACCATGAATTCTTCTAACTTCTTCAAAGTTGTACCTCTTGCCCCCATTCCTAAAATCTGCAATTTCATCGTCAATTTTATCTACAATTTCATTTATTATCCTGTATCTCAACATCTTCAACAAAACATCTTCAACATTAAGTCAGATACAATAAACCAGATGACTTTAAAAAAGTAGGAAACGGCTATTTTCTCTATTGGCCTTTCAAAAATGGCTTGTATTGGGAAGTCAATAAATATTGATAGAATAACAAAAGGGACGCCAATACTGCAGGCTAGCATCACACCTCTCTTCACATCCTTAAAGTACTTCTGCTTACGATCAATAGTCTTATTCAGAAGAGTGCTAACTTCATCCAACTGCTCAAACAACACATGTATCCGATTCGAATTTACCACGGATGTACCAACTGTGGAGATAAAATCAAAACAACATCAGCAGGCATCACAATAAATTACAACCTATTAAGTGAGGGTACTAACAGATTTTTAAACTCCTTCGTGACATGTTTTGTAAGTGTATTTAGAAAGTGGATTTATTTTTTCTGTTTTCTCCGGAATTGTAAAAGCAGCATAATTTAGCGTTAATTTTTGAGTGCTACGATAGCTATTTGATTAAACAAATGCTAATAAAAATAATTACATTTATTCGAAAAGCTATTTCAGTTAAGTGCAAAAGGCTCTGTTGAAGGTGGGGCTAGTCTACTATATGCTCTACCCTTGTATGGTTTAGAAAAGTATGATACTAGTGATTTTGTCGTAATTTCGCTAAACTTTTAAATATACGTCCATAGTATGAAAAAAACAGCGTCATTGTGGATTACTGGTAGACTTTTTCAAAATCTATCTGTGTTCTTTTTTACTTTTGCATCCCTATGGGTCTTGGGTATCTATATACCCTGTGGGTATTGGTCTCGGCATTTTGGAACAGTTTGTCTAGTATTTTCTTTTTTTGGTCTAAATCTGCTTTAATATGATTGAAAGCGATTTTGTAACTGGTTTAAGATGTTTTTATGTGATGACATTTTTAAAACTCAACGAGCTTATTTCTTTCTATTGAATTCTTTTGTTTTGATTAAGCCCTAGATTGTGACTGAATTAAATAAAAAAAAGAAGTTTTTTTTTAAAACTGAAAGTAAGAACAAACATTAAAAATTAAAACGAACAAAAAAAATTCCTTATATAAGGAGGGCTCCTCCCTCATCCCTGATTCTTTTCGCAAAAGCTCTTTAAAAGTGAATTTCATCCTAATTCAAAGGCTCCTCTGTTACAGGAATCTTGCTATATATAAGACGTAGTTTTTTTTCCCAAGACCCCACTGCCTTTCTATGACGAACAAATAAAATGACTTATCCCCATTTGAATTTTTGTTTGTTCGTCAGGAACCTTTCTTACAAAAATACAAAAATTGGAATTCAAATTTTATGCTAAAGAGTAAGAGACCGGGGATGGGGCAGCCCCCCTCATATACGGAATAATCCCCTTTGATGTACGGTTTTTTTTTTTATTTAATTTCTGACCGTTTTTCAAATCATACCAGGAAATTAATCCACCTGCCCGCGTAAAATTTTCCATAGAATATCCCCCCGGCGACTTGAACGACAAGGAAATATTCAATCATCTGGCTTGAACAACAAGGAAAATAACTTTTTCCTCTGGTTCTGGGTTTTTCTGGGTTCTTTTTTTCAGGGTTTTCCTTCTCTGTAGCTAGTGGGGCACTGGAACATCATAGAGAGCTGTTTAAGGGCTCATTTTAAAGGCATTTGCTAAATCTAGTGCATTTCTTAATTAACAAAACACAAAATAAAATCACTTTTTTTAACAAAAAACCGGATTTTCATATACAGGAGGATGAATGACGTCATAACTATAGGCTGCAATCATATATGACGTAAAACATATAAGATACAAGAACAAGGCCATACTTTGGGGAGGAAAAACAGGGCTATACTCTGGGTTGCGGCAAATTAAAGAAGATCACTTGGAATACCTTTAATAAAATAAGGTTAATATACTTAAAAGGGTGTCTTGGGTAACAGCGATGACAACGTAGTTCGTTCTCTACTAGTTCTTGCTAAGAAAAGGCCGCAGGCTTTTTTCCTGTATGTAGCATTTGGCTTTAAAATAGACCAGGGTAAGGCTGATGCCCTGCTCATAGTAACCGAAAAGTAAAAACGCTTTTTGAAAAACCAATTAAATGATGGTAACACATATCAGAAACATCACTCAACTCTCTTTATTTAGAACTCTTTAAACAAAAATTATTAATGAATTTGTTTTGAAATAGACCAGGGCTATCCAATTGAACAGGACTATCAATAAGCCAAAATTGACTGTCATGGTTGCAGCGGTAGCTGAAACCAAGCTAAGAGCGAACCACGGCTTATACCATGGGGGCATGAAAATTCAAGTTGCCATGTGTTTACATGTTACGACCGTAACATGTTTACATATTACCACAGCGGTAGCTGCAGCCTAATAATGGACGAATCTCAGCCCGTAGCAATCAAAAAAAAAAAAAAAAAAAAACTGTAAAAAACTGACGAGATAGAAAAATTGTCGTTTCTAGTTGATTCAGGAATGGTAACTTTTATCTCGATTAGTCTTAATAGTAAAATGTTATTGTGAAAACCTATTTTGTATAAAGAAGCTAAATTTCCTGAACTTATATATAAGGCTCTCTTATATCAATTGTCCTTGTCAACATTCTGACACTGTACCTAGGCGAAAATGGTAAAATATATTTACCACACAAAACGTGTCCAGATTAATAAAATAAGAGGAAGAAAAGTGAGCTCGAGTCATTTTTAGAAATGTAGCCATTTCAAACTGTCACTATCAGAGCCGAGCAACCGAAGTATGTATTACAAGATAACGGCACTATAGTAAAAATAGAGATAGCGAAAATACTATTATTGAGAAAATTTTACCAAATTAATATGTTATTGAAAACTAATAGTTCCGAGATTTTAAGAAACATTGATATTGCATAATCTATATCGAAATTGAGCAAATTTTGAAGACTATTTGCAAAGAAATGGAAAACAGGTTTCGGCTCTTCTCCAATTTCTGCATCGCTCTATATTAATCATTCAATAGTCATTCAATAACATATACCATATTAACAGTTACCGCAGTACAGTGGCTATAAGCCTCTCTTTCCAATTCAAAGGATATGAATTCAAGCCACTTTGCTGTGGCGTTCTGGAAAAGATCATTAGTGAGTCTACTCTAGGGTATCGTACACTATTTATTTCTATATAATTCTATTACTACTACTACTACTAATAACAACTCACCGCAGCACCAAACCGCCTGAGGCCAACATAGCTACGGACGCTCCTCCTCCATCCAAATCTATTCAAAGCCTCCCTTTTACACCCTCCCAGAAAGTTTCCATTTCCTTTAAACTTTTATTTATTACGTCCCCCCACCCTAGACGAGGACGACCTGCTTTCCGTTTGGCCCTATATAGTTGGCCAAAAAGGACACTTCGGCAATCTGTCATCCTTCATCCGCACAACGTGCCCTAGCCACCTCAGCCTTTCTTTCATTATAGCCCTAGAAAGCGGGATTGAACCACATTTTTCGTACAGCCACCTGTTTGAAATACGGTCATTCAGCCGGGTACCCAGAACAGTCCGTAGGCAATTTCTCTGGAAAACATTTAGCAAATCTTCATCCGCTTTTCGGAGCGCCCATGCTTCAGAACCATATTTGACCACTGTCATCACTGTAGCTTCTAATATTCTAATCCTGGTTTGCAGACTTATCTTCCTATTCTCCAAACTTTTTTAACTGTGAAAAAACACCCTGAGCCTTGGCTATTCTACTTTTAAAATCTTCACTGCTCCCTCCATCTTTACTAATAATACTACCAAGATAAGTGAAGCTGCCCACCTGATCAATCTTTTCGTTACCCAGCGTCATCTTTTCATCTTCAATTATTCCTAGCCTAAGTGACTTAGTCTTCTTAACTACTAAACACACAGAATTAGACTTAAACTTTGTTTAAAGTTTGTCTATAACCTAAGGAAACTATAAAAAAACAACTTTCAGCCAACAATTGTTACACAAAATAAAAGATTTTTTAGACTAACCAACATAGTGTATTGCAGGTTAAAGCATCCAGCTAATTTGTCTTAAAAAAAATTTCTAATAATTTTTTTAGACACCTATGGTATTTGAAAAATGTTTTTGCAAATTCAGTAAAAGGCTTTATCTCCTGATAAAATCGTTTTCTTATAAGAGAAGTGCTGTTGCTGTAGTTTTTTTTTTTTTTTTTAGTGCCAAATAAAATATAAGGAAATGAAGTTTATTTTTATTTAGACGGGTTTTTTCTTATGCATGTTTTCAGCATAATGGGTGGTGAAATAAATTACACGATGATTTCGTTTTATTACTTAATTGTGTATTCCAGCTATGTATAGTGTCACTCTTTTTCTTTTTTCTACACCAAAGACGTCCACTCCCTTTTCTTACTTTCTTCTGCCTTTTCTAATTGAGCCATCTCTAATAGTTCGTCCAATATTTTGTCGTAGTTATCTTGTTCTCTGTATTGTTATGCATAAGATGATGTATTAAATGTTGTTCTTGATTATCCAATTTTTTCTTCTAAACGATTTTTTTCTATGCTGAAATCGACGAAATTTTGAAGACTATTTGCAGACAAAGGGAACACAGGCTTCGGTTCTTCTGCATTTTCTGCGTCGCTCTATATTAATCACATATTCAACAACACATTCCATATTAGCAATTAACGCAGTAAAGTTGCTATGAGCCGGTATTTTGAATTTCAAGGATGTGAGTTTAAGCCAATTTGCCGTAACGGCCTCCACTAAGAAAAAAAAACTCTTCCTTATTTTTGAACTTTCCACCTCCCGTTGAATTTAAAAGGACGGGGAGGTGGGGGAGGATTTATTTACTTCTTAAGAACTTTTCAATTTTAATCTTATTCTACGAAACAATGAAGAATCTCTTGAATGGGGAGGATTGGAGAGGAGGTCAAATCTTGGGAGGAGAACTGAACTATTTTCAGAGAACTGAACTCTGGTGATACCCTTCCGGCTTGATCATAAGTAAACATAGCACAATGGTTGCAGAAAAATATTCTTATCAAGGCAGAAAATACTAGTCAAACGAGTTTATCCATCAAGCTAGCTTGAAAATTCTTTGTTTTCGAGCCTCTGTCATGAACTGGGAAAGAATAGAAAGGACCGGGAGGGCTTACTCTATCTGAACTAACTGAAAGTCCATAAATCCTCGTTATCGCCACATTTTCATGAGGAGGACGTCGGAACCCCATCATACCTGGTGAAAAGCCAGGCCAATTGTCTTAATGGATCCTTAAAAGTGTCCAGTCACAAACCAATCTCTGCAGACCAGCAAAAGGGACGCCCAAAATTCTTGCCATTAGAGCATTACAAAAAAAAGGTGGTCCCATTTCAGCAACGCCTGGTAAAAAGCAAGCAGAGCACGAACAACTCTTTTTAGAAAGCAAGCTGTGAAAAAAATGCCAGCAAAGCACGGAAAACCAGCATAAATAGTAAATTTTTTTCAATGGTAAACGGTAAATTTTTCAGCAGAGCACGAGAAAACTCTTTTCGACGGCAAGGTGTGAAAAAATGCCAATGAAGCACGCAAAGCCAGCGTAAGTGGTAATTTTTTCAATGGTAAAGTATAATTTTTTTTTTTTTTAGCAAAGCCAGCAAAGTACGAGCAGCTCTTTTTAGACGGCAAGCTATGAAAAAATGCCAGCAAAGCACACAAAGCCAGCGTAAACGGTAAATTTTTCAATGGTAAACGGTATTTTTTTTTAGCAAAGCACGAGCAACTCTGTTTAGATGGCAAGCTGTGAAAAAAATGCCAGCAAAGCACGCAAAGCCAGCATAAATGGTAAACTTTTCAATGGTAAATGTTAGCACCAGCACCAGCAAATGTTAGCAAAGCACCAGCAACTCTTTTTGGATGATAAGTTGTGAAAAAATGCCAGCAAAGCACGAAAAGACAGTGTAAATGGTAAATTTTTCAATGGTAAACGGTAATTTTCTTTTTTAGCAAAGCCAGCAAAGCATGAGCAACTCTTTTTAGACTGCAAGCTGTTGAAAAATGCTTTGTAAGCTTGGCTGACATCATACACCTTGTACCCTCCTTAATGGGTTAAGGCAGACCAAGTTTTGTCGAATCCTTTGACACCATTGTGAACAGATTTGATGCATTTAAGCAGAATTTCTCGGTTATTTTCCCATTTTTGGGCCAATTTTTCTAAAAGGGGGTATTTACAGCATGATAACTCCAGCGTAAGTTCTAAACAGTTTGAAGACATACTTGAATTCCTGCATTCCACTTACTGGAGGAGATAATCTTTAAATTTTTTTCCACATGAATAGAAATACTTTGATTACCTAAATATATAATTGGCTACTTTCTGCAGCTCAACTGTTAGAGCAGTCATGTGACGTTATAAACTGGATACTCGAAGCCATCCTACCAAGGGAGAATTTCTCGTTCTACGACTTGGAGATTTCTGATGATTGCAGAAGAGTACACTTTGTCCGTATTAAGTTGAGATTTGCAGGGGTACTTATATTGCTACTTCTGCTCGTGCTATCTAACTAAATCAAAAGAGTGCAGGTGTATTCAGGTCTTTAAATGGCAAAGATGAAACTTTTCGAACGGTATTAAGTTTTATTGTTTAAGTCAACAAGAGGAGGCATAAAACTAAATTAAACAACACTATTTGAGTCAAGGTTTTCAAAAGGGTGTATGTTGTTAAGAATTGTTGAAAAGCTTTATCGAACATACAAACAGCTAGCCAAACTGTGGATTCTAGCAAAAAACCGAAAAGATACATTTTTTTCTCGTGAAAAAGTTCGTGTCAATAAAAATTTACAGAAATTAATTTTAAAACTTTCTACAAAATAAGTTTTTCAAAGAAAAGTAAAGAACTCTAATAAACCAAAAATGAGTAGAAATAAAATTATAGAATCTACCAATCGCAAAACTACCAAAAATAACAATAAATAAGTAAACGAAACCCTAAAGGAATAAAAATGACAATAAATAACTGAGTCAAACTCCAAACAAGGCAAACAAGGAGAAATTAACATGAATAGGGCTAACGACCTCCGTGCCTTCTCAAGGCAAAAATATAATTTCTGCTCTACTGAAAAATAAAATAAATACATATGAGCAAATTTTCAGTTTAATATACATATGCTAATATTTATTCCTTAACCACTTAATATTTTTCAAATTATTAAAGTTAAAAATAAAAATATATAAAATTTATTTAAAAGAACATCTAAATAAATCTGATAATCCTATCTTAAGGCGCATTTCAGAAAAGTTTCAGCTGTACGGTAGGATCTCAACCAAACAGGTTACAGTTAGCATTCTGGCTATTTTGGAATCGAAGATCGATTTAACCACAATTAAAAAAATTAAGGGATGGGATCCCTATTTTTGTTCTCTTGGGATATCTGCCAAAAACAGACGTGGAGCACCAATTAAGGTGAAAAGTAAGAGCAAATTCGCAAATTCGGCAATTTTTGCTTGTGAGAAGTATTTTGAAAATAAAACTATCTCTTTAAAAGAAATTTTTATTTGCAATTGCTATGAAAGGAAACTACATAAAGTGTTAAGAGAAGAACAGTGTGGTTTTAGAAAGCGCAGAGGATGTGTCGACCAAATTTTTACTTTTAGATTAATAATTGAGAAGTGCCTGATTCCTCAGACTTCTTTAGTCCTTAGCTTTATAGGTTACAAGAAAGGGTTTCATTCAGCCGATAAAAGAGCTTTAGCAAAAGTCCCATTCTTGTTTGGTATACAAGATAAATGCTGTGTACGAGAATAACATTGCTGGGGTTTAGGTAGGAAAGGAGGTTAGTAGCTGGTTTCGTATTGAATCAGGAGTTAAGCAGGGTTACGCTCTATCTCCATTTATATGGATAATCTTGACGGACTTTTTCCTAAGGAACGCGGCAAAGGCTATGGGAGGGTATGGAATCAAATAGGAAAGTAAAACTCTCCTAGCTAAGATTGTGCAGATGATTTAAACGTTCTAGATGAAAATGTTTGCAAAATAAATGATTTTTTAGACATTTTAAGAGAACTCGGGGTACAAGAATAGCAGAATTAATGTCAAGAAGTCGCTTAGACTGGGAACAAGTGAAGGTGAGATAGTTCAAGTAGATAGGTTCGCTTACCTAGGTAGTACTATTAGTAAAGCTGGTGGATGCATTGAATATGCTAAAATTTTAATAGCCAAGGCCCAGGGTGTTTTTTTTCACAGTTGAAAAAAGTTTGGAAGAATAGGAAAATAAGTCTTCGAACCAAGATTAGAATATTTGGATGCTACCGTGATAAAAAAGGGGAAGTGCGGTTCTGAAATGTCGGCGTTCCGAAAGACGTAGAATTTCTTAGATGTTTTCAAGAGGAACTACCTACAGATTATTTTGGGTACCCACCTGACTCTGACTCACCATATTTTAAACGGTAACCTCTGGGAAAATGTGGTTATATCCCTTTTTCTAAGGCTATAATAAGAGAAAGGTTGAGATGGCTAAGATTCGATCTGCAAATGAAGGATGACAGATTGCCCAAGATCGTCCTTTTGGGCCAACCATCTAGGGCCAAACGGAAAGTAGGTTGTTGCCGAGTTGGGTAGGAAGAGATCGTAAGGGAGGATTTAAGGGAATCTCGGGAGGGCGTAAAGAGGCGGGCTTTAAATAGATTGGGATACAGTAGTACTTGAATTCCCCCTGACATCACTACATCTCCCCCAAGACATCGTTCAGGCATTTCCTAATAAAAATTATGCCTTTAAATCTCGTGATTCAAGTTTTTTCAACCCAAGCCTATCATAATGCCCCATACAAAAACTCCAAACTGCCATGGCATCACCAACCCCTCTCCCCCCCATTCATCATCATATGGCACCAGCCCCCAGCCCCGGCGAGCTGA
Organism: Artemia sinica; assembly: GCA_027921565.1. NCBI lineage: Eukaryota > Metazoa > Arthropoda > Branchiopoda > Anostraca > Artemiidae > Artemia > Artemia sinica. The sequence continues at coordinate 63,565,387 of CM051260.1, read as the reverse complement.
TGTTAGTGGTATATTTAAACCATATTAAGAGGGATTATTGAAAGACTTTTAACGAAAATATCAATTCTTTTGAGTTAACCTTATCAATATTTCACAATATCCTGATATTATATGACACCCCCCCCCTCTACTAGTTCCGGGGACAGAATTCGGACCTCAGCTAGGCGATAAAGGAGGTTAAGAAAACGGTCTTCCTTGAGATAATTTAAAAAGTAGCAATAATAGAGAATTAACATGGGATTTCAAATGCATCCTTAGAAGATTAATATAGGATTTCAAAAACACGCCCTCCCTTTTCACATAGGATTTTAAAAACGTGCCCTCTGACATCACATCATCCATGGCAAGATTCCCACCCCAGGTAGGCTTCCCGGGATTGCAGGTGTTCTATTATTTCTTCAGTATTCCTAAGATTTCTACCCATTTTTGGCATACTGTTTTTTTTTTTTTTTTTTTTTTTTCTGGAAGTTTCCCAGGATTTCCGTGATCAGGTCTAACCTAAATTACGCCATCATATGTCACAAACTAGACTCCAGGAGCCCATGGAGAATCCCTGAACACGGGCAAACACGTGGATGCAGCATAAATAACAATGCTCATCTTAAGCAATGACACCCAATGGGAGAGGTTGGAAGATAAGTGGGTCATCTTGCGAGAAGAGTAGATAGCCAAAACCGTTAAAAAGTATACTTATGGGTCCTGAGCGGAATGGCAATGCAACACTGCTTTCACAGTGACATCACCCCTCATCACTCCACTCCCACCATCATCCGTGTGGTACCAGTCCTCGCCCTCTAGGACATTTTCAACCTTATTTCGCTGAGAAAATAAGCTAAAGAATCGCATTAAACAATATATTTTTGAACAGGGAGAAGTCACCTGTTCGTTGTTACTGTTTGATACTCTAAGCATTTCGCCACAATGCCAAACTATTACTGATCTGTGACGTATTCTCTGACATCCCCCCCCAGAAACACTTTTCAGACATTTCTTATTAAAGTTTTATTTCAACCATTTCATTCGAGTTTCCAAAAGCAATTCACGCCCAAGTACCACACTAACTACTCTATAACACCCCTACGTACCCCGTCATCATCATTGTATGCGTCTTCTTTGTACACACAAGACACACACACAGAAACACACACACAGACACACACACACACACATACACACACACAAACTCACAAAAAACACACACACACATACACACACACGCACACACACAAAACACACATGCACACAAAAACACACACATAAAAAACACACACAAAAACACAAAACACAAAAACACACATACAAAAACATAAAAACAGACACAAAAACACACACACACACACACACACAAAACCCACATAAAACACACACAGACACACAAACACACTCGCACACAAACACATAGCACACAAAAACACAGAAACACAAACACACAGACACACAAAACACACACTCATACACACAAAAACACACACAAAAGGCACAGAGACACAAAAACAAACACACACACACGCAAAAAAACACACACTCACACAAAAATACACACCCACAAAGACACACACACACCAAACACACACACACAAAAACACACACACACGCAAACACACACACGGAAAAACACACAAAAAACACAAGCACACACACAAACATTAAAATACACAAACACACAAACACAGACATAAACATGCACAAAGAACAACACACACACACAAAACACAGACACAAAAAAAACACACACACAGAAATACACACACAAGCACACACAAACACAAAAAAAAACACACACACACACAAAGACACAAAAAAACACACACACACACACAAAAAAAACACACACACACAAAAACACACACACACAAAAAACAAACACATACATTTTTTTTATATTTTTCAATAAAATTGAAATTAAAATTAAAGTTCTTTAAAATATAAGAGGTAAAAATATTCGGTTATCCACCTTCTTCCTTTGCATGCACACACGTAAAGAATGATCAAATATAAAGAGAAAATATACAACACATACTGATATTAATAGCTTGCTGCAGCAATAAGCCGTCTCAGGCCACGAAAGCTGTGCATACTCCTCCTCAATACCAATCTTCTCAAACCTACACTCTTTGCTCCCTCCTTTTCAGTTAAAAAGTTAGGTTAATTTAAGATCACTTAGCGTCGACGCAAAGTGATCTTAAATCAACTTACATTTTTGCATGTCTCTCTTAACCTTTTGCTTGTAACAATGGCAATGTAAAACACAACACTACAAAAAAAATATTCCAAGTCTTACATTTCAACGAAAAAAATTCCAAAATGAACTTTGAAACATCATGAGAATGTAACAGTGACAAGGTAGACGACGAGACAACACTGCAAAACTATTACAAGTCTTACATTTCAATAAAAAAGAAAAAACAAATGAAATATGAAACGTTAACAGAATGTAACAGTGACAAGGTAAACCACTACAAAAATATTCCACGGCTCACATTTCAACGAAAAAAATTCCAAATGAACTTTGAAACATAAACTGAAATGTAACAGTGACATGGTAAACCACTACAAAAATATTCCAAGCCTTACACTTCAACAAAAAAAATCCCAAAATGAACTTTGAGACATCAACTGAATGTAGCAGTGAAATGGTGAACCTCGAGACAACAGTATAAAAATATCCCAAATCTTATATTTCGAGACAAAAATTCCAAAATGAACTTTGAAACATCAAGAGAGTGTAACAGTGGCCAGGTAAATAATGAGATAAGACTACAAAAATATTACATTTTACATTACATCTTACACACATCATACGTCTTACATTTCAAGGAAAAAATTTTAAACTGAACTTTGAAACATCTACAGAATGTAACGGTGACAAGACACAACGCTCCGAAAATATCCCAAGTGTTATATTTCAATGAAAACAAAAATCTAGAAATGAACTTTGAAACGTCGACAGAATGTAGCATTGACAAGGTAAACCATGACACAATAGTAAAAGAATATTGCAAGTCTTACATTTCAACGAAACAATTCCAAAATGAACATTGAAACATCAAGAGAGTGTGGCAGTGACAAGGTAAATCATAACATAACACTAAAAAAATATTCCAAGTCTTACATTTCAACGAACAATTCCAAACTGATCTTTGAAACATCTACAGAATGTAACGACGACAAGACACAACGGTACGAAAGTATTCCAAGTGTTACATTTCAATGAAAAAAAAAAAAATCTCGAAATGAACTTTGAAACCTTGATGAACTTTGTAATAGTGACATGGTAACCCACGACAAAACAGTACAAAATATTCCACGTCTTCCAATTCAACGAAAAAATTCCAAAATGAACTATGAAACATCAAGAGAGTGTAACAGTGAGAAGGTAAATCTTGACATAACACTAACAAAATATTCCAAGTCTTATAGTTCAACGAAAAATTCCAATGGCGTGGTGTTGTGTGTGTGTGTTTTTTTTAATGTGGGTGTGTGTGTTTCTGTGTGTGTGTGTTTTGTGTGTGTGTGTGTGTGCTTTTTTGTGTGTGTGTGTATTTTTTGGGTGTGTGTGTTTGTGTGTGTGTGTGTTTTTGCGTGTGTTTGTTTTGTGTCTGTGCGTATGTGTGTGTTAATGTGTGTGTGCGTGTGTGTGTTTGTGTGTTGCGTATATTTTTTGTGTGTGTGTGTGTTTTGTGTGTGTCTGTGTTTTTGTGTGTGTGTGCATGTGTTTCCGTGTGTGTGTGTTTTTGTGTGTGTGTGTGTTTTTTGTGTTTTGTGTTTGTGTCTGTGTGTGTGTGTGTGTGTGTGTGTGTGCGTTTTTGTGTGTTTTTGTGTGTGTGTTTTTCTGTGTGGGTGTTTGTGTGTGCGTGTGTGTGTGTTTTTGTAATTGTGTTTGTGTGTGTTTTTTTTGTGTGTGGTTTAGTGTGAGTGTGTTTTTTGTGTGTGGGTGTTTTTGCGTGAATGTGTTTTTGTGTGTGGGTGTTTGTGTGTGTGTGTGTCTGTATTTTGTGTTTGTGTGTGTTATTGTGTGTGTGTGCGTGTGTTTGTGTATGTTTGTGGGTTTGTGTGTGTGCGTGTGTGTTTTGTGTTTGTGTGTGTTTTTTGTGTGTGTGTGTGTTTTTGTGTGTGTGTGTGTTTTTGTGTGTGTGTTTTTTTTGTGTGTGTGTTTTTTTTGTGTGTTTTGTTGTGTGTATGTGTTTTTGTGTGTGTGGTTTTGTGTGTGTGTGTGCGTTTGTGTGTGTGTTTTTATGTTTGTGTGTGTTTTGTGTGTGTGTGTTTGTGTGTGTGTGTGTGTGTTTTGTGTGTTTGTTTTGTGAGAGCGTGTTTGTGTGTGTGTGTTTTTGTGTGTGTTTGTTTCTTGTGTGTTTTTTGTGTGTGTGTGTTTTTGTTTGTTTGTGTGTGTGTGTGTATTATTGTGCGTGTGTGTGTTTTTGTGTGTGTTTTCTGTTTGTGTGTATTTTTGTTTTTGTGTGTGTGTTTTTTTGTTTTGTGTTTTTGTGTGCGTGCGTGTTTTTGCGTGTGTGTTTTTGTGTGTGCGTGTGTTGCGTGTGTGTTTGTGTGTGTGTGTGTGTGTGTGTGTGTGTGTGTGTTTGTTTGTGTGTGTTTGTGTGTGTTTTTGTGTGTGTGTGTGTGTGTTTTGTGTTTTGTGTGTTGTTTGTTTGTGAGAGTGTGTGTTTGTGTGTGTGTGTTTTTGTGTGTGTTTTTTGTTTCTTGTGTGTTTTTTGTGTGTGTGTGTGTTTTTGTGTTTGTTTGTGTCTGTTTTGTTTGTGTTTTTTTGTGTGTTTTTTGTGTGCGTTGTTTTTGCGTGTGTGTTTTTTGTGTGTGTGTGTGTGTTTTCGTGTGTGTGTGTTTTTTGTGTGTTTGTGTGTGTGTATTTGTGTTTGTTTTAGTGCTTTGATGATTGTCTTAGTGCAAGTGGACGTGGGCCGAGAATCCGTGAATTTTTCGATCCCTGGTGTGGTCAGTTTTTAGTTTGGGACGCAGTGTCAGTGGTGTGACCTTTCGTAAGCTTAGCCAGAGTCAACCCAGCTCTAAATGGGTACCTGGAGAAATCTGTGGAAGGTAAACAGGAAGGGTTGCGAAAGCATAGGTTGGCTGGGCCCCCCATTGCACTTCCTGGCTGAAGGGCATTACGAAAACGGAGATTAGCACCGCCGGTTGGACCTTAAGGGTCTAGTGGTGCATCCTTACCTTTTTACTAGCAAGTAGTTAGAGTGTGGTACAGTGGCGTGGGGGGCGAGGAATGGTACCAAACGGATGATAGTGGGGATTGGAGTGAAGAAGGGGTGATGCCAGTGTGACAACAGCGTTGCAGTGCCATTCCACTCTGGGCCATAAGTATACTTTTTAACGGTTTGGGTATCTACTCTTCTGCAAGATGAGCCACTTATCTTCCAACCTCTCCCATTAGGTGTCATAGCTTAAGATGTGTACCACCGTTATTACGCAGCACCCACGTGTGTGCTGTACTAGGGGAACTCCCCCCATGGGGTCCTGGAGTCTATCCTGTGAGATAGGATGGCGTCATCCATATTAGACCTGGTCACAGAAATAATTGGGATCTTCCAGAAAAACAATGTACTAAAAATGCGTAAGAATCAGAGTGGGCATCTTGCAATCTGAGTGCTAAAAATAGGGATGCTGTGACGTCAGAGGGGTATTTCCTAGAAATTCTATGATAATTTCCCTATTATTTCCACTTTTAAAATTATCTCGAGGTAGACCATTTTTAACACTTTTTTCGCCTAGCCGAAGTCCAGATTTAGTCTCCGGAATGAGTAGACACCAACCAGACTCCCCCGCAGTGCGTGGGATGGGTGGAAACAAGAATTTCGTGAAATAGAATATCCCCCTTTGTGTGTTTTTTGATATTTTTGCTGAAAAATGTGCCCTGGGTTGCGTAAAGGCTGAAACAAATCGCTCTGTGCTCTAGAAAACTCACTCGAAGGCGGCCAGGGATGGGGCCGGTACCCTAGTGGACGGAGGCTCTCTGCGGGTTGACTAAAAAAAATAAACATAAACATAAATGACTAGATAAAGAAAAAAGGGCAGTGCTGAGCTGGCGACGGAAAAACAGGCCCCGTCCTCCCAAAGACGACCCTCCTCCTCTGGAATCCTCTTCCCTCATCTGTCCTTAAATTACGCATGTTATTGTTTATATTGTTTATATTTTATCCTTTATAAGCCACAATGCCTAAAAATTGAATCTATTATCAAGGCACCCTCTGAAAATGAATGCTAGGGGAAGGGTGGAACCTATTGTTTGGATATTGTGAAATATTAATAAATTTAGTTCAATGAAAAAGGGGTATTTCGTTAAAAGCTCTTAAAACGCTTTATATCCATCTCTAATATCACTCCCCTACCCCCCTGGGTTGCATGCTAGGACCCCCGATTTTTTTCTATAACACACGGTTCTTTTTTTGCGTGTACTATGATATGGCTTTTTTCATCTTTTATTTTTTGTAATGTTTTTTTAACTGTCTTTTTCTATGCTTTTAATACTGCTTGTCAATTTGTTTGAAATAGTAAAACCTTTTATTTACAAATTTGTATTAATTTTTCTTTGTTTTAAAGATGTATTGTTTTGGAAGATTAATGAGATTACTTACTTAAACCACTCCTTATTCTGTATTGCTATTAATACCTTGACAGCGATTGTCTCCTGGAGCGTGTCAAATTGTGAGAGTAACACGTTATTCTAGTCTTTGCCAAAAATAAGGAATCTTAGGTGTTACGCATTAGGTTAATTTTAGAATATTAAGAGTAGGATAAAATACTGGAAATGGTTTCATGGACGACTTGCTTAGGGCACAATTCCATTGGAACAAAATTGACCTTTCGAGTCCTAGCGGTGTCAAAGAAACAGCTAATGGAAAAGAATGAAAGAAAAAAAGTATTGTATGTTTTGGACGAAAAATGAAATGCCATAAAAGGTATTAAGCGACAGTGATGGATGTGCCGTCCATGCGTAAGATGCACTAGCCTTACATAAAGTGTGTGCCACCATTTAGTAAATGAAAAAATAGCTTTGAAGGTTTCAGGTGAAAAAATGAAAATAATTATTGCGCGACAGTGTTGCATAATCATTACGTAAGGTGTGTGATCTCGTTACTTTACAAGCGGGGATTCCCCATGGGTTCCTGAGGTAGGGCTACATAAAATTGAGTCAAGTATATTGGACCTGATTGTTTGAAACGGGGTGTGATGTGACATCATTGGAGTGTAGAGGGGTGTGTCATGGGAGTCTAGTCAGGTGTGTTCCCTTTAATAAAACCGTTGACCGCACTGCGTAGGTGTGACGACTAGAGGGCTTTGCTCAGAGCCTTGCCAGCAGGTCGTATTGTACTGGTGTAGCGGCCTGAGGGGCTGTTAGCTCCATTATCTAATGTGCTAAAAAATGGCGGTTGCTAAGAGGAAATATTGGACATGTTCCATAATGGCCGTCTATGGTTTTCAATAGAAAAACATCGTGGGGTACTCTATCATCTGGGGAGCCATGTTTGGACACGTATAGGAGGAAAAAACACCTGGGAATTTTGTCTAGAAACAGGGGGTTGCATTGCTAGTAACAACATTTATTTTCAAATTTATCCAAAGCAACATCCAACAACCAACAAACATCAAACATAGCCAGCAAACATAACCAATAAACAACATCCAGCAATCATAACCATCAAACCACATAACCATCAAACATAACCAACAAACATAACCAACAATCAACAAAACATAACCAACAACCAACAAACAACAAACATAAACCAACAACCATCAACTACATCCAAAAAAAAATAACCATCATCCAAAAAAACATAACTACAACCAACAAACATAATCAAGAAACATCAAACATAACCATCAAACCATATAACCAACAAACATAACCAACAACCTTAAAAAAACCATCAAACAAAAAAACATAACCAATAATCATAATAAACAGTCAACAAACATAACCAGGAACCAACATCCAGCTAATATTAATCATAACCGAGATAACCAGCAAACAAAACCAACATAACCAACAAACATAACCAAGATTTAACATCTAACAATCACATCCAACAAAACATAACCAACATGAACATTAATCATAACCTAAATAACCAACAAACATAACCAACAACCAACAAACATAACCAACGTAGACAACAAGCATAACCAAACAACCATCAAACATAACCAACAACAAAAAAACAACAAGCAAAACCAACAAACATCATACCATATAACCAGCAAACATAACCTTCAAGAAACATAACAATAAACAACAACATAACATAACATCAAACATAACCATCAAAAAACATAACCAACAAACATCAAACCACATAACCAACAAACATAACCAACAAACATCAAACATAACCATCAACAAACGTAACCAACAACAAACATAACCAACAACCATCAAACATAACCGTCAACCAACAAAAATAACCATCATAACCAACAAACATCAAGCATAACCAACAAAAAACAAACATAACCAGTAATCATAACCATCAACCAAAAAAATAACCAACCAACGTAACCAACAACCGACAAAGAAAACCAACAAACAACAAACACATAACCAACATCCAACAATCATAACCAACATCCAACATCCAATTTTAATTTCCCTGTGTTAATTTTCCCTATCTGTGTCACAAAAAGTAATAAAGGTGTGTCGCGTGACGTAACAGGGCTCCATTTAAAATTCAATACTATTTTCCGAGGGCTCCCAGGGAATAGCCTAATACATACATTTTTTTTTAAAAAGTGTCCGGATCAGGATTCGAAGGGGGTGAGCTTCGTTTTAAAGCAGAGTGGCACCACTACTGTCTCAAAAATCTGAGTATATATATATATGAAAAATCAACCCAGTAATCCGGCCAATTGACGTACTTAGTAAGGAAATTGGTTATTCAGCAAGTTCCTTTCAAGCTTACACATTTCAAAATGTGTACCCTTATCTTAATAAAAAGTGGTATTTCCAAAAACTTTGTATTTGCGTCTTAATGTTTTTACTAAAAATCCAATTTTGAGTTAATTAAACAGAGTCACAACACTCTCCCACCACCATTTCGCCAAACACATCCAATCAAAATTTGAGACAGCCATTTTGTTTAACGTAGTTTCAAGTTCTGGAAACTTGGTCTTTTAGGATGACAACCCCCCCCCCCAGCGCTTAGGGTAAGGGTTGTAAATTATACCCTTGGGGCATATAAGGTTCTTACAGAAAGGGTTGTCGTAGAAACTTCAAAAAGGGCTCATTCGATTGAAAATAGAAATGGGCTAGTGCCCTTTTTAATAGTAGTAAGTGATTTGGAGGGTAACTAACCCCCCTCTCCAGCCCACTATTTCCCCAAACACATTCAATCAAAATTATGAGATAGTGGTTTTTTCAACGTAGTTGAAAGTTCTGGAAATTATCTCTTTGAGGATGACAACCCCTCACAACCCTCAGGGAAAGGGTTGTAAGTTATGCCCTCGGGGCATATAAGGTTTTTATAGAAAGCGTTGTTTTAGAAACTTTAAAAACGGGCTCATTCGATTGGAGATTGAAAAGGCTAGTGTCCTTTTTAATAGTCAAAAGTGATTAGAGGGCAACTAACCGCCCTCTCACGCCCACCAAATCCCCACATCACAAAATTTTGAGATATCATTTTGTTCAACGTAGTTCTAGAAATGTTGTCTATGAAGATGACAAATCCCCACACCCCTCTGGGTAAGGCTTCAACGCCCTGGGGGCATATAAGGTTCTTATAGATATCACTGTCGTAGAAACTTCAAAAAAGGGCTTATTTAATTGTAAATGGAAAGGGACAGTACCCTTTTTTAAGTCACAGTGATTGGAGGGACAACTAATCCCCCTCTCACGCCCACCATTTCCCCAATCACATCCAATCAAAGCTTGGTGATTTTGTTCAACGTGTAAAAGTTCTGGAAAACTAGTTCTTGAGCCTGAACAAACCCTTCCCCCGCACAGCCGTCAGGGTAACGATTGTAAGTTTTGCCCTGGGGACATATAAGGTTCTTATAGAAAGGGTCGTCATAGAAACTACATAAGGGCTCATTCGATTGGAAATCGAAAGGACTAGTGGGGGGCAAGGGTTTTAAGTTTTGCCCTGGGATCATATAAGGTTTTTATACAAAGTGTTGTCATTGAATATTTAAAAAGGGCTCATTTGATTGGAAATGGAAAGAGCTAGTGCCCTTTTTTAATAGTCGGAAGTGATTGGACGGCTAATAAGCCCTATCTCAGGCCCACCATTTCACCAAACACATCCAATCAAAATTTGAGATAGCCATTTTGTTCAACGTAGTTTGAAGTTCTCGAAATTAGGTCTTTTAGGATGACAACCCTTCCTACAGCCCTTAGGGTAAGGGTTGTAAATTATGCCATTGGAGCATATAAGGCTCTTATAGAAAGGGTTCGTAGTATTGATACAATATCTCCGGGAAGACAGGTAGGAAATTAGGTACGGGGTAATAGGAAATTACTGTGTACAATTAAAGGTAGCGGGGTAATAGGAAATTACTGTGTACAATTAAAGGAAGCGGGGTAATAGGTGTACAATTAAAGGTACACAATTAAAGGTAGCGGGGGTAATAGGAAATTACTGTGTACAATTAAAGGTAGCGGGGTAATAGGAAATTTACTGTGTTCAATTAAAGGAAGCGCATAGTCCCCCCATATAGCTATAATGGTAAGTAGCGCAAACCCCCCCCCATATAGGTATAATATAAGGTAGCAGACAGTCCCCCCATATAGCTACAATATTTACAAGCGCAGTGTCCCCCCATATATCTATAATATTTACAAGCGCACAGTACTCCCATATATCTATAACAGTTTCAAGCGCACAGTACTCCCATATATCTATAATATTTACAAGCGCACAGTACTCCCATATAGCTATAATGCTTTCAAAGCGCACAGTACACCCGCCAATACAAGCAGACAGTGTAATGACCGGAATTCAACCACCGTGAAAATTCGTGCTGATCTGTGTTCAAAGTGCGTGACGTTTCCTTTGTATGAAATTGTGAAATTCTTTCTGTAATTTAATTTGCTAAATTAATTTACATAAATTAATTTATTATTAATTAATTTACATAATTACATTAATCAATTTTTTTTACATGTATTATTAATTAATTTACGATTTTTTACATTCTAAGTATCTTCCCATTGATTTTTATGAAATTTGTGTTTGATGTAGGAATCGAACGTGAGACCCGTGATTTCCTAAGGTAAAAGAACAACACGTTATCGACTGAACCAACAAGCCATTGAATATATTATGATTTTAGAAATACATCCAATGCATTGTTTCTGGGACATTGCCCAACTGATGTTAAGCGTCACAATAACGTAACAGGCATTCCATTGAACTGGAACAAGTTCAAGCACATTCAATTTATCAATTGGATTTTTGATAGGTGTTAAAAGTGACCTTGTTTCGGGGCATTTTTATGGCATCATCGTGAGAATATGCATACCACGATGATTTGAGATGCATACTAGACAAACAATTTCTTATGATACTTGGGCCCCAAGTCCTACCCCCTATCCCTCAACCCTATCCCTCCACCCTCCCTCCAACCCTCCCTCCCCACTCCACCTCTCCCACTAAACCCCCACCCCCCCCCCCACCCCCCCCCCCCCCCCCCCCCCCATCTCCCCTTTTTTTCTTTTTTTTTAACTTTTTTTTTAACTTTTTTTTATGGTCATTGTACTGTCTGCTTGTACCTTGGTTTACCTTGTCACAGTTATATTCTCAAAATTTTTTAAAGTTTATTTTGAATTTCTTTCATTGAAATGCAAGAGTTGGATTATTTCAGTAGTGTTTTGTTGTGGTTTACCTTGTCACACTTACATTCTCTTGATTTTTCAAAGTTCATTTTGGATTTCTTTCGTTGAAAATGCAAAGACTTGGAATATTTTTTAGTAGTGTTTTTGTCATGGTTTACCTTGTAACAGTTACATTCTCTTAATTTCTCAAAGTTCATTTTGAATTTCTTTCGTTGAAATGCAAGAGGTGGAATATTTCAGTAGTGTTTTGTTGTGCTTTACCATGTCACAGTTACATTCTCTTGATTTTTCAAAGTTCATTTTGGATTTCTTTCGTTGAAATGCAAGAGTTGGAATATTTCAGTAGTGCTATGTCATGGTTTACCATGTCACAGTTACATTCTCTTGAGTTTTCAAAGTTCATTTTGGATTTCTTTCGTTGAAATGCAAGAGTTGGAATATTTCAGTAGTGTTTTGTCATGGTTTACCTTGTCACAGATATATTCTCTTGATTTTTCAAGTTCATTTTTGGATTTCTTTCATGAAATGCAAGAGTTGGAATATTTCAGTAGTGTTTTGTCGTGGTTTACCTTGTCACAATTACATTCTCATGATTTTTCAAAGTTCATTTTGAATTTTTTTTCATTGAAATGCAAAAGTTGGAATATTTCAGTAGTGGATTGTTGTAGTTTACCTTGTCACAGTTACATTCTCTTGATTTTTCAAAGTTCATTTGGATTTCTTTCCTTGAAATACAAGAGTTGGAATATTTCAGTAGTGTTTTGTCATGGTTTACCTTGTCACAGTTACATTCTCTTAATTTTTCAAAGTTCATTTTTTTTGTGAATTTCTTTCGTTGAAATGCAAGAGTTGGAATATTTCAGTAGTGTTTTGTCGTGGTTTACCTTGTCACAGTTACATTCTCTTGATTTTTGAAAGTTCATTTTGGATTTTTACATACTCATGATTTTTCAAAGTTCATTTTGAATTTCTTTCGTTGAAATGCAAAAGTTGGAATATTTCAGTAATGTCTTGTTGTGCTTTTGTCACAGTTAAATTCTCTTAATTTTTCAAAGTTCATTTTAGATTTCTTTCCTTGAAATGCAAGAGTTGGAATATTTCAGTAGTGTTTTGTCGTGGTTTACCTTGTCACAGTTTACCTTGTCACATTCTCTTGATTTTTCAAAGTTCATTTTGGATTTTTACATACTCTTGATTTTTCAAAGTTCATTTTGAATTTCTTTCATTGAAATGCAAGAGTTGGATTATTTCAGTAGTTTTTTCTCGTGGTTTACCTTGTCACAGTTACATTCTCTTGATTTTTTCAAAGTTCATTTTTGGATTTCTTTCATTGAAATGCAAGAGTTGGAATATTTCAGTAGTGTTTTGTCGTGGTTTTACCTTGTCACAGTTACATTCTCATGATTTTTCAAAGTTCATTTTTGTATTTCTTTCATTGAAATGCAAGAGCTGGAATATTTCAGTAGTGGATTGTTGTGGTTCTACCTTGTCACAGTTACATTCTCTTGATTTTTCAAAGTTCATTTTGGATTTATTTCTTGAAATGCAAGAGTTGGAATATTTCAGTAGTGTTTTGTCATGGTTTACCTTGTCACAGTGTTACATTCTCTTAATTTTTCAAAGTTCATTTTGAATTTCTTTCGTTGAAATGCAAGAGTTGGAATATTTCAGTAGTGTTTTGTTGTGCTTTTCCTTGTCACAGTTACATTCTCTTCATTTTTCAAAGTTCATTTTGAATTTCTTTCGTTGAGATGCAAGAATTGGAATATTTCAGTAGTGTTTTGTCGTGGTTTACCTTGTCACAGTTACATTCTCTTAATTTTCAAAGTTCATTTTGAATTTTTTTCGTTGAAATGCAAGAGTTGGAATATTTCAGTAGTGTTTTGTTGTGCTTTTTTCTTGTCACAGTTACATTCTCTTGATTTTTCAAAGTTCATTTTGAATTTCTTTCATTGAAATGCAAGAGTTGGAATATTTTAGTAGTGCCTTGTCGTGGTTTACCTTGTCACAGTTACATTCTCTTGATTTTTTTCAAAGTTCATTTTGGATTTCTTTCGTTGAAACGCAAGAGTTGGAATATTTTAGTAGTGTTTTTGTCGTGGTTTACCTTGTCACAGTTACATTCTCTTGATTTTTCAAAGTTCCATAAACTTACACACACAAAAAAAAACTTACACACAAAAAAACTTACACACACACACACACACAACTTACATACACACACACAAAAACTTACACACACACACAAAAACTTACACACACACAAAAACTTACACACACACAAAAAAACTTTACACACACAAAAAAAAACTTACACACACAAAAAAACTTACACCACACACACAAAAAACTACGCACACACAAAAACTTACACACACACAAAAAAACTTACACACACACAAAAACTTACACACACACAAAAACTTAGACACACACATAAACTTAAACACATACAAAAACTTACACACACAAAAAAAAAACTTACACACACACAAAAACTACACACACACACACATAAACTTGCACACACACAAAAAACATACACACACAGAAAAAACTTACACACACAAAAAAACTTACACACAGACAAAACTTACACACACACAAAACTTACAAACACACAAAAACTTACACACACACAAAAAAAATTACACAGAAACAAAAACTTACACACACACAAAAACTTACACACACAAAAAAACTTACACACACACAAAAAACTTATACACACACACAAAAACTTACTCACACACACAAAAAACTTACACACACACACAAACATACACACACACACACAAAAAACTTACACACACACACAAAAACTTACACACACAAAAAAACTTACAAACACACAAAAACTACACACACACACACAAAAAACTTACACACACACACAAAAACTTACACACACACACAAAAACTTACACACACAAAAAAACTTACACACACACAAAAACTTACACACACACACAAAAAAAAACTTACACACAAAAAATTACACACAGACAAAAACTTACACACACAAAAAAACTTACACCCACACAAAAACTTACACACACACACACACACAAAAACTTAAACACACACAAAAACTTACACACACCACACAAAACTTACACACACACACAAAAACTTACAAAACACACACAAACTTACACACACACACAAAAACTTACACACACACAAAAAAACTTACACAAACACAAAAAACTTACACACACACACACACAAAAACTTACACACACACAAAACCTTACACACACACAAAACTTACACACACACAAAAAAAAAACTTACACACACACACACACACACAAAAAACTTACACACACACACACAAAAACTTACACACACACACACAAAAATCTTACACACACACACAACAAAAAACTTACACACATACAAAACACACAAAGTTTGTTTTTGCCAAGTGATGGGGTTTCCATGGATGGGGGGGGGGTAAACGCCTAGACCTGTAGAAAAGTGACATGGTGAAGGGGGCACCTATTTTTCTGGGACCCCCCCCCGCCTCAGAAATTAAGTGAGAGAGATATGCAAAAAGCTGGGTTAATCTAGGTTCACTTAGAGTGGCGCGCCACTCTAAGTGAACCTAGATAAGTTTGTGTGTGTGTGTGTGTGTAAGTTTTTGTGTGTGTGTGTGTGTAAGTTTTTTTTGTGTGTGTAAGGTCTTTTGTGTGTGTAAGTTTTTGTGTGTGTGTAAGTTTTTGTGTGTATGTAAGTTTTTGTGTGTGTGTGTAAGTTTTTTTTGTTGTGTGTGTGTAAGTTTTGTGTGTGTGAGTAAGTTTTTGTGTGTGTGTGTAAGTTTTTTTGTGTGTGTAAGTTTTTGTGTGTGGTGTAAGTTTTTGTGTGATGTGGTGCAAGTCTTTGTGTGTGTGTGTAAGTTTTTGTGTGTGTTTAAGTTTTTTTTTTGTGTGTGTGTAAGTTTTTGTATGTGTTTAAGTTTTTGTGTGTGTGTGTAAGTTTTTGTGTGTGTGTAAGTTTTTTTGTGTGTGTGTAAGTTTTTGTGTGTGTGTGTAAGTTTTTGTGTGTGTGTGTAAGTTTTTGTGTGTGTGTGTAAGTTTTTTTTTGTGTGTGTAAGCTTTTTTTATGTGTGTAAGTTTTTGTATGTGTGTAAGTTTTTGTGTGTGTGTAAGTTTTTGTTGAGTGTGTAAGTTTTTGTGTGTGTGTGTGTATGTAAGTTTTTGTGTGTGTGTGTGTAAGTTTTTTTCTGTGTGTGTAAGTTTTTTTTTGTTTGTGTAAGTTTTTGAAACTTTGAAAAATCAAGAGAATGTAACTGTGACAAGGTAAACCACGACAAAAAACACTACTGAAATATTCCAACTCTTGCATTTCAACGAAAGAAATCCAAAATGAACTTTGAAAAACCAAGAGAATGTAACTGTGACAAGGTAAACCACGACAAGGCACTACTAAAAATATTCTAACTCTTGCATTTCAATGAAAGAAATTCAAAACGAACTTTGAAAAATCAAGAGAATGTAACTGTGACAAGGTAAAGCACAAACAAAACACTACTGAAATATTCCAACTCTTGCATTTCAACGAAAGAAATTCAAAATGAACTTTGAAAAATCATGAGAATGTAACTGTGACAAGGTAAACCACGACAAAACACTACTGAAATATTCCAATTCTTGCATTTCAATGAAAGAAATCCAAAAATGAACTTTCAAAAATCAAGAGAATGTAACTGTGACAAGGTAAACCACGACAAAACACTACTGAAATAATCCAACTCTTGCATTTCAATGAAAGAAATTCAAAATGAACTTTGAAAAATCAAGAGTATGTAAAAATCCAAAATGAACTTTGAAAAATCAAGAGAATGTAACTGTGACAAGGTAAACCACGACAAAACACTACTGAAATATTCCAAATCTTGCATTTCAAGGAAAGAAATCTAAAATGAACTTTGAAAAATTACGGGAATATGACAGTGACAAGGTAAAGCACAACAAGACACTACTGAAATATTCTAACTCTTGCATTTCAACGAAAGAAATTCAAAATGAACTTTGAAAAATCATGAGAATGAAAAAAATCCAAAATGAACTTTGAAAAATCAAGAGAAATGTAACTGTGACAAGGTAAACCACGACAAAACACTACTGAAATATTCCAACTCTTGCATTTCAACGAAAGAAAAGAATTCAAAATGAACTTCGAAAAATTAAGAGAATGTAACTGTGACAAGGTAAACCATGACGAAACACTACTGAAATATTCCAACTCTTGCATTTCAAGGACAGAAATCCAAAATGAACTTTGAAAAATCAAGATAATGTAACTGTGACAAGGTAAACCACAACAATCCACTACTGAAATATTCCAACTCTTGCATTTCAATGAAAGAAATTCAAAAATGAACTTTGAAAAAAAATCAAGAGAATGTATCTGTGACAAGGTAAACCATGACAAAACACTACTGAAATATTCCAACTCTTGCATTTCAACGAAAGAAATCCAAAATGAACTTTGAAAAATCAAGAGAATGTAACTGTGACATGGTAAACCATGACATAACACTACTGAAATATTCCAAATCTTGCATTTCAACGAAAGAAATCCAAAAATGAACTTTGAAAAATCAAGAGAATGTAACTGTGACATGGTAAAGCACAACAAAACACTACTGAAATATTATTCCACCTCTTGCATTTCAACGAAAGAAATTCAAAATGAACTTTGAGAAATTAAGAGAATGTAACTGTGACAAGGTAAACCATGACAAAACACAACTGAAATATTCCAAGTCTTGCATTTCAACGAAAGAAATCCAAAAGGAACTTTGAAAAATCAAGAGAATGTAAGTGTGACAAGGCAAACCACTACAAAACACTACTGAAATAATCCAACTCTTGCATTTCAATGAAAGAAATTCAAAATGAACTTTGAAAAATCTTGAGAATGTAACTGTGACAAGGTAAACCAAGGTACAAGCAGACAGTACAATGACCATAAAAAAAAAGTTAACAAAAAGTTAAAAAAAAGTAAAAAAAAAAAAAAATGGGGGGGGGGGGGGGGTGTGGGGGGGGGGGGGGATGGGGGGGGGGGGTGGTGTGAGGTTGGAGGGAGGGTGGAGCGATAGGGTTGAGGGATAGGGGTAGGACTTGGGGCCCATGTATCATAAAACTAATTGTTTGTCTAGTATGCATCTCAAATCTTCGTGGTATGCATATTCTCACGATGATTGCCATAAAAATGCCCCGAAACAAGGTCACTTTTAAACACCTATCAAAAATCCAATTGATAAATCGAATGTGCTTGAACTTGTTCCAGTTCAATGGAATGAAACCTGTTACGTTATTGTGATGCTTAACATCAGTTGGGCAATGTCCAGAAACAATGCATTGGATGTATTTCTAAAAATCATAATATATTCAATGGCTTGTTGGTTCAGTCGATTAACGTGTCGTTTTTTTACGTTAGGAAATCACGGGTCTCACGTTCGATTCCTACATCAAAACAAGTTTCATAAAAATCAATGGGAAGATACTTAGAATGTAAAAAATCGTAAATTAATTAATAATACATATAAAAAAAAAAAATTAATATAATTATGTAAATTAATTACTAATAAATTAATTTATGTAAATTAATTAAATAAATTAAATTACAGAAAGAATTTAACAATTTCATACAGAGGAAACGTCACGCACTTTGAACATAGATCAGCATGAATTTTCACGGTGGTTGAATTCCGGTTCATTACACTGTCTGCTTGTATTTGCGGGTGTATTGTGCGCTTGAAAGCATTATAGCTATATGGGAGTACTGTGCGCTTGTAAATATTATAGATATATGGGAGTACTGTGCGCTTGAAACTGTTATAGATATATGGGAGTACTGTGCGCTTGTAAATATTATAGATATATGGGGGGACACTGCGCTTGTAAATATTGTAGCTATATGGGGGGACTGTCTGCTACCTTATATTATACCTATATGGGGGGAGTGTGCACTACTTACCATTATAGCTATATGGGGGGACTATGCGCTTCCTTTAATTGAACACAGTAATTTCCTATTACCCCGCTACCTTCAATTGTACACAGTAATTTCCTATTACCCCCCGCTACCTTAATTTGTACACAATATTTCCTATTACCCCGCTACCTTTAATTGTACACAGTAATTTCCTATTACCCCGCTACCTTTAATTGTACACAGTAATTTCCTATACCCCCGTACCTAATTTCCTACCTGTCTTCCCGAGATTATGTATCAATACTATAGGGTTGTCGTAGAAACTTCAAAAGGCTCATTCGATTGGAAATTGAAATGGCTAGTGCTCTTTCTAAATGTAGTAAGTGATTGGAAGGTAACTAACCTTTACCAACCTACCATTTCCCAAAACACATTCAATCAAAATTTTGAGATAGCCATTGTTTCACCGTAGTTGAAAGTTCTGAAAATTATCTCTTTGAGGATGACAACCCCAACCCACAGCCCTCAGGGCAAAGGTTGTAAGTTATGCCCTGGGGCATACAAGTTTTTTTTTTATAGAAATCGTTGCTTAGAAATTTTAAAAAGGGCTCATTCAATTGGAAATTGAAAGGGCTAGTGCCCTTTCTAATAGTCGAAAGTGATTGGAGGGCAACTAACCCCCCTCTCACGCCCGCCACTTCCCCAAACACATTCAATCAAATTCTAAGATAGCCAGTTTGTTTCAAAAACGTTATTTAAAGCTCTAGAAATTAGGTCTTTGAGGATGAACCCCCCCACATCACTCAGGGCAAGGGTTGTAAGTTATGTCCTGGGTGTATATGAGGTTTTTTATAGAAAGCGTTGTCGTGTGTAACTTCAAAAAGGGCTCATTGGATTGAAACCGAAAGGGCTAGTGTCCTTTTTTAATAGTCGAAAAAAATTGGAGGGCAAACAAACCCCCTCTCATGCCCACCAAATCCCCAGACACATCCAATCAAAATTTTGAGATAGCCATTTTGTTCAAACGTAGACGTTGTCTTTGAAGATGACAAATCCTCGACACCCCCTCGGGGTATGGGTTGTAAGTTATGCTCTGGAGGTATATAAGGTTTTTTATAGATATCGTTGTCGTAGAAACTTCAAAAATGGCTTATTGAATTCGAAATTGAAAGGGATAGTGCCTTTTTTGGAAGTTGAAAGTGACTGGATGGCACCCCTCTCTCACGCCCACCGTTTCCCAAACACATCCGATCAAAATTTTCGAGATAGTAATTTTGTTCAACGTTGTTGAAAATCTTGAAATTAGGTCTTTGAGGATGACAACCCCCCTCCCCCCGCATAACCATCAGGGTAGGGGTTGTAAGTTGAGCCCGGGGACACATAAAGTTTTTATAGAAAGGGGCTGTCATAGAAAATTTTAAAAAGGGCTCTTTCGATTGGAAATTGAAAGGGCTATTGGAGGGCAAAGGTTGTAAAGTATGCCCTGGGGGCATATAAGATTTTTAATAGAAAGTATTGTCATAGAAACTTCAAAAAGGGTAAATTCGATTGGTAATTGAAAGGGCTATTGTCCTTTTTAATAGTCGAAAGTGATTGAAAGGCAACTTCTCACGCCCACCATTTCCCGAAAACATTGAATCAAAATTTTGAAGAGAGTCATTTTGTTCAATGTAGTTGAAAGGTCCGATAATTATGTCTTTGAGGCTGACAAACACCGCCAGCCTCCTGGGCAAAGGCGGTAAGTTTTGCCCTGGGGATATATAAGGTTTTTATATAGAAAGTATTGTCGTAGAAACTCCAAAGGGGGCTCATTGAATTAGGAGTTGAAAAGACTCATGCCCTTATTGATAGTCAAAAGCGACTGGAGGGCGAATGCCCCCCCCCCCTTCCCCGCACCCATCACTTCCCCAAATACTTGTGATCAAACAATTTGACATAGCAATTTTGTTGAACGTAGTTGAAGGGTCTAGAAATTATGTCTGAGTATGACGTCGCCCCCCCCCCCCCAACCCCCAGGGCTAAGGTTGTATGTTATGCCTGGGGGCAAATAAGGTTTTTATAGTAAGTATTGTCGTAAAAACTTCTTATTAATAGTCAAAAGCGATTGGAGGGTAAATGACCACCCCCCACGCCCATCCTTTCCTCAAAACACTTCCTAGCAACATTTTGATAAAGCCATTTTGTTGAACGTAGTTGAAGGGTCTGGAAATTATGTCTTTGAATATGACCCCCCCCCTCAAAGCCCTCAGGCTAAGGTTGTAAGTTATGCCCTGGGGGCATGCAAGGTTTTTTATAGAAAGCGTTGTCGTAAAAAACTTCAAAAAGGCTCATTCGATTGGAAATTGCGAGGACAATTGTCCTTTTTAATAGTTGAAAGTATTCGGAGAGAGAATTACCCTACACCCCACCGAGCCCATTATTTCCCCAAACATTTTCGATCAACATTTTGATATGACGATTTTGTTCAACATAATTGTGAAAGGTCTGAAAATTATGTATATGAGGATGACAACCCTCCCCCGTAGTCCTCAGGACAAGGGTCATAAGTAATGCCCTGGGGGCATATAGGTTTCATAGAAAGTTTTATCGTAGAAGCTTCAAAAAGACTCATTCGATTGGAAATTGAGAGGACTTTTGAATTACTCGAAAGAGGGCAATTGCCCCTCCCCCTAGCCCATCATTTCTCCAAACACTTCCAATCAAAATTTTGGGAATAGCCATTTTGTTCGACGTAGTTGAAAGTTCTGAAAATTATGGCTTTGAGGGTTACAAACCCCCAACACCCCTCAGGCCAAAGGTTGTAAGTTAACCCTGGTGGCATATAAGGCTCTTATAGATAGCGTTGTCGTAGAAAAACTTCAAAAAGGGCTCATTTAATTAGGAATTAAAGGGGCTAGTGCCCCTTATTAATAGTCAAAAGTGATCGGAGGGTAAATGCCCCCCCCCCATGCCATCATTTCCCCAAACACTTCGTATAAACATTTTGATATAGCTATTTTGTTGAATGTAGTTGAAGGGTCTGGAAATTATGTCTTTGAGTAAGACCCCCCCCCCCTCATATCCCTCAGGTTTTTATGGAAAGTGTCGTTTGTAAAATCTTCAAAAAGGGCTCCTTCGATTGGAAAACTGAGAGGGCCATTGTCCTTATTAACAGTCGAAAGCCCTTACGCACATCATTTTCCTAAACACTACGGAAAAAACATTTTGATATTGCCATTTTGTTCAACTTAGTTGAAAGATCTGAATTTTATTTCCTTGAGGATGACAATCCCCCCATAGCCTTCAGGACAAGGGTCGTAAGTTATGCCCTTGGCGCATACAAGGTTTTGTATAGAAAGTTTTGACGTAGAAGCTTCAAAAAGGGCTAATTCAATTGGGAATCAAGAGGACTAGTGCCTTTTGCATTAATTGAAAGTGATCAGAGGGCCAATCCCCCCCCCCATCCCACCCCACCCCACCCTTTCCCAAACAATACCATCGAAATTTTGAGATAGCCATTTTTTCAACATATTTGAAAAGTCTGGAAATTATGTCTTTAAGGATAACAAATCCCCACAGCCCTCAGGGCAAGGGTTGTAAATTATGCCCTGGGAGTATATAAGGTTTTTATAGAAAGTATTCTCACTTAAACTTCAGAGGGGACTCATTGGATCGGTAATCAGACGCTTTAGTGCTCTTTTTAAGAGTCAAAATGATCAGAAAGCAGGGTACACCCCCCCCCCCCCACACACACACACACGCGTCTTATTGTCCCGAAATGCATCTAATAAAAATTTTGAGATAACCATTCTATTCAAAATAGTCTAAATATCATACAGCAAGGCTTTTGAGGTAAAAATCAAACCCCAGGGATTAGGGAGAAGGTTGTAAGTTATTGCCAAGGGGGTATTTAAGGTTCTTATGGAAGGAATGGTCGTTTAACCTTAGAAGAGGCTCAGTGTTTTTCCCTGAAAAAGAGACTATGTTAGTATAAAACGAACAGAAATTAATTTAAAAAAACTTTTTCCACAAAATAAGTTTTTCAAAAACAAGTAAAGAACTCCATTAAACAAAAAATGAACAAAAATAGAATCAAATTATCTACCAAGCATACAACTACCACAAATAAGTATCAATAAACAAATGAATCATAAATATAAAATTTTTACTTTACTGAATTTTTTTTTAATGTTTTCATTTTGATAGCTTTAATAAATTAAAATGAATTAAGATTTCAAGGAATAAATATCAGCTTGTGTACATTAAACTGACAATGCACATTTTTTCAATAAATTCATTTGAAGATTTTTCAGTAAAGTAAAAATTATATTCTGGCTTTTAGAAAGCATTTGGGTTTAGAACCTTACTCATATTAATTTCTGCTCATCTTGAGTTTGACTCTGTTTTTTTTTTATTTTAATTTCTGTTTGTTTTGGGTTTTATTTATTTATTGATACTGATTTGTGGTAGTTGTATGCTTGGTAGATTATTTGATTCTATTTTTGTTAATTTTTGGTTTAATGGAGTGCTTTACTTTTTTTGAAAAACTTATTTTGTAGAAATTTTTTTTTAAATAATCATAGGCAGCACAATCGCGCTGCCTAAGTAAAGAACGATGTTGGCACAATGTATTATTTATTTTGTTTTCTTTAGACCAGGGCACTTCGTATCGAAGCAGTTGTCGTAGAAACTTCAAAAAGAGCTCATTAAATTGGAACTTGAAGTGGCTTGTGCCCTTTTTAATAGTCGAAACTGATTGAAGGCAACTAATGCCGCTTCTACGCCCATAATTTCCCAAAACACATCCAATCAAAATTTTTGAGATAGCCCTTTGTTTTGCGTAGTTGATTTCTAGATAGAAAATTATGTTTTAGAGAAGGGCAATCCCCCAGAGCCCTCAGGTCAAGGGTTGTAAGTTAGGCCCTGGGAGCATATAAGGTTTTTATTGAAAGGTTTGTCGTAGAAACTCGAAAAAGGGCTCAGTCAATTGGAAATTCAAAGGGCTAGTGCCCTTTTTAATAGTCGGAAGTGATTGGAGAGCAACTAACCCCCCTCTCACTCCCATCTTTTCCCCAAACACATCCAATCAAAATTTTGAGATAGCCATTTTGTTAAACTTAGTTGAAAGTTTTGGAAATTAGGTCTTTGAGGATGACACCCCCTCCCCGACAGCCCTCAGGGCAAGGGTTGTAAGTTATGCCCTAGGGGCATATAAGGTTTTTATAGAAAGTGTTGTCGTAGAAACTTCAAAACAGGCTCATTTGATTGGAAATGGAAATATCTAGTTCCCTTTTTAATTGTCGAAAGTGATTGGAAGGCAACTAACACCGCTTCCAAGCCCACCATTTATCCAAACACATCCAATCAAATTTTAAGATAGCCATTTTGTTCAAAGTAGCTGAAAGGTCCGGAAATTATATCTTTGAGGATGACCCTCCCCCACAGCCATCAGGGTAAGAATTGTAAGTTGTGCCCTGAAGGCATATAAGGTTTTTATTGAAAACTGTGTTGTAGAAACCTGAAAAAGGGCTCATTCGATTGGAAATTCAAAGGGAAGATGCCCTTTTTAATAGTCGAAAGTGATTTGAGGGCAACTAACCTCCCTTTCACGCTTACCTTTTCCCCAAACACATCCAATCAAAATTTTTAGATAGCCATTTTGCTCTACGTAGTTAAAAGTTTTAGAACCCCCTCAGAGCCCTCAGGGCAAGGTTTGTGAGTTATGTCCTGGGGGTATAGAATGTTTTTATAAATAGTGATGTTGTAGAAACTTCAAAAAGGGCTCATTCGATTGGAAATTAGAGGGGTTTGTACCCTTTTTAATAGTCAAAAATGATTGGAGGATAACTAACACCCCTCTCACACCCACCATTTCCCAAACACATCCTCTAAAAATTTTGAGATAGCCATTTTGTTCGACGTAGTTAAAAAGTCCGGAAATTATGTTTTCGAGGATGACAGTCTCCCCACAGCCCTCAGGGCAAGGGTTGTAAGTTATGCCCGGAGGCATATAAGGTTTGTTTTTATAGAAAGCGTTGTCGTAGAAAATTCAAAAAAGGAATCATTCGATTGGAAATTGAAACGGCTAGTGCCCTTTTTAATAGTCGAAAGGCATTGGAGGGCGAGTAACCCTCAACGCCCACCATTTCTCCAAACACATCCAATCAATATTTTGAGATAATCATTTTGTTTGACGTAGTTGAAAAAATCGGAAATTATTTCTTTGAGAAAGATAACCCCCTGACAGCCCTGAGGGTAAGGGTTGTAAGTTATGCTCTGGGGCATATAAGTTTTTTTTTTTTAGAAAGCGTTGTCGTAGAAACTTCAAAAAGGGCTCATTCGATTGAAAATTGAAAGGACTAGTGTCCTTTTTAATAGTCGGAAGTAATTGGAGGGCAACTAAACCCCCCTTTCACGCTTACCTTTTCCCCAAACACATCCAATCAAAATTTTTAGATAGCCATTTTGTTCTACGTAGTTAAAAGTCTTAGAAACTAGGTCTTTGAGGATAATAACCCCCTCAGAGCCCTCGGGGCAAGGGTTTGTGAGTTATGCCCTGGGGTTATAGAAGGTTTTTATAAATAGTGATGTTGTAGGAACTTCAAAAAGGGCTCATTCGATTGGAAATTAGAAGGGCTTGTACCCTTTTTAATAGTCAAAAATGATGGAGGATAACTAACACCCCTCTCACACCCCCCCTTTCCCAACCATTTCCCAAACATATCCACTAAAAATTTGTGATAGCCATTTTGTTCGACGCAGTTAAAAATTCCGGAAATTATGTTTTCGAGGATGACAGTCCCCCCACAGCCCTCAAGGCAAGGGTTGTAAGTTATATCCGGGGGGGCATATAAAGTTTGTTTTATATAGAAAGCGTTTTTCGTAGAAAATTAAAAAAGGAATCATTCGATTGAAAATTGAAACGGCTAGTGCCCTTTTAATAGTCGAAAGGCATTGGAGGGCAAGTAACCCTCCATGCCCACCATTTCTCCAAACAAATCCAATCAAAATTTTGAGATAATCATTTTGTTTAACGTAGTTGAAAAAATTGGAAATTCTTTCTTTGAGAATGATAACCCCCTCATAGCCCTGAGGGTAAGGGTTGTAAGTTATGCTCTGGGGCATATAAGGTTTTTTTTTTAGAAAGCGTTGTCGTAGAAACTTCAAAAAGGGCTCATTCGATTGGAAATTGAAAGGGCTAGTGTCCTTTTTAATAGTCGGAAGTAATTGGAAGGCAACTAACCCTCCTCTCACGCCCACCATTTCCCCATGCACATCCAATCAAAATTTTTAGATAGCCGTTTTGTTAAACGTAGTTGAAAGTTCCCCCCCCAGCCCTCAGGGCAAGGTATGTAAGTTATTCCCTGGGGGCATATAAGATTTTTATTTACTTATTTATTTATTAATACCAAGATACGGTAAGCTTTAACAAGCTTTTCACACAAAACAATTATAAAAAAAGTCTATAACGATGTCAATGACATAACAAAAACATACAGTAACTGAAAAATTGGAAACAATATTACTAAAAAACATACAATAGCATACCAACTTAACTGAAAACATATCTGTGTTAATAATTGAATCCTACCAAAAAGTAAACCTACAATATAACTGAAAACACACTGTCACAAATCAGCTAATACAAAAGTAAAAATATTCTCAAAATGGATTGTGATAGGACCCAGTATAGAAATCTGTAGAGGCTAAACTACTTTTGAAAGACTGTACCGTGGTACTTGCAACTATTTCTGATGGAAGGGAATTCCAAGTCTTCCACACTCAGCTAGACAAAGAGTTTTGGCCTAATCTTTTCTGTGAACATGGTGGGTAAATTTTGTGTTGGTGTTGACGGGTACTACTGTATTCTGTAAAAGTGAAAAAGTGAGTTGGGGTGATATTATCAATATTCCTTACAATGCAGAATGTATTTATTAGGTCGGCTCTATCACGTCTGAACTGGAGAGAAGGCAACTGTAGTCTTTGCATTCTCTGGTGGTAAGGTAGATGACTCAGGTATGGTATGAATTTGGTGGCCCTACGTTGCACTCTCTCAACCCTCTTTCCATCTCTCTTATTAAGGGGATACCATACTGATGAGCAATACTCAAGTAATGGACGTACAGTGGATACATAAAGTGAAATCAGTGAATGAAGATTAAACTTAGAAAAAGTACGCCTTAGACGTAATAATTGGTAATTTGCCTTATGGGTGATATCTGATACATGTTTATTAAATTTAAGACTTGAATCAAAACAAATCCCAAGGTCACAAACATATTCTACACTTGAAATTAATTTACCAACAACAAAGTAATGGTAATGTTGAGGGAGTCTACGCAAATAGTGCACAGGATTGCACTTGGTTTCATTAATGAATATATAGTTTGCAGTACACCACTGGCCCAGAGCAACCAAATCCTCTTGAAGTAAAGAAATCTCATGTTCACTCATGACTGACCTGTAGAATTTTACATCATCTGCAAACATTTTTATGGTTGAATTCCTATCAACACCTGGCAAATCATTGATAAAAAGGCAGAAGAGTACTGGCCCAAGACAACTGCCTTGTGGAACTCCACTTATGACAGACATAGGTGATGACAAAACATCACCTACTGCAACCTCTTGGGTTATATTTGTAAGATAATCTGTTATCCATGCTTTAGTTTGTGGGCCTAAACCATATAGTTGATATTTGTTTATCAGAAGTGGAATGGAAATTTTCTCGAATGCTTTGGAAAAGTCAATATAAATACAATCAAACAAAATACCATTATCAGCCATCAATTGAATATCATGAATCACCTAAGAAGTTGCGTGTTACAAGATCGTCATTTACGGAAACCATGCTGAGCAGAATGCCATAAATTATTTTCCTTAAATGTGCTTGGATTCTACTCACCACAATTTTCTCCATTATACGGGAAAAGATTGATGTATTTGAAATTGGTCTGTAGTTATTGAAATGGGACTTTGAACCATTCTTGTACAATGGCCTAATGATAGTTCTTTTCCAAGCTGAAGGACATTTACCAGATGAGAGACAAAGATTAAAGAGATATGTGAGTGGTCCAGGAAAAAAACTGGAGGAATAAACTGAGTGTGTGTTTTGGTGTGTGTTTGAGTAAAAACTGAACCAAATACCTTATTGAAAAGTTGTGGAATGGAAGGCTTGACATTTTTATAGTAAAGATCGATATGGGTACAATATATTATTTTTTTTTTTGTTTAGACCATGGCACTTCGTATCGAAGGAGTTGTCGTACGATCTTCGAAAAAGGGCTACTTCAATTTAAAATAGAAAGGGCTAATGCTTTAATAGTCGGAAGTAATTGGAGGGCAACTAATCCCCCTCTCATGCCCACCATTTCCCCAAACACATCCAATCAAAATTTTGAGATAGCAATTTTCTGCAACTTAGTTGGGGTTCTGGAAATTAGGTGTTTGAGGATGACAACCCCCCCCCCCTGCCCTCAGGGCAAGGGATGGTTGTTATTCCCTGGAGGCATATCAGGCTTTTATTGAAAGCGTTGTCGTAGAAACTTCATAATTTCTCATTCGATTGGAAATTGAAAGGGCTATTGCCTTGCTTAATAGTTGAAAGTGATTTGAGAGCAACTAACGCCGTTCTCACGCCCACCATTTCCCCAAACACATCCAATAAAAATTTTGAGATAGCCGTTTTGTTTAACGTAGTTGATTTCCAGATAGAAAATGTGTTTTGATGAGGAAACTCCCACACAACCCTTTGGAAATTAGGTCTTTAGGTTCTAGAAATTAGGTCTTTGAGGATGACAATCCCCTCACAGGCCCCAGGGCAAGGGTTGTAATTTATGTCCTGGGGACATATAAGGTGTTTATAGAAAACTTTGTCGTAGAAACTCAAAATGGCTCATTTGATTGGAAATTGAAAAGGCTAGTGCCCTTTTAATAGTCGAAAATGATTGGAAGGTTTGATATCTTTCCGGGTTGCAGCGGTAGCTAGCAACCTAGTAAGAGACGATCACGTCCGATGTTAAGAAATATAAAAAACCATAGTTCCTAACAAAGGAGTCAGATCAAAACAAAAAGTACACCATTAGAACCGCCTTGACCGAAACCCCTGTATAGGAAATTTTCTGTCCATTGGCTTGAACAGCAAGGGAAATATATTGGCTTGAAAATCAAGAAAAGTGGCAGCTACTACAACATTCTGCCTAAACGGGATATTTTTTTTTCTTTTCTTTTGTATCCAGAGATAGCTTGACACTGGAACATCGTAGAGGGTTGTTCAATAGCTCATTTTAAAGGAAATTAATTGGGTTAAAAATCTATAGTAACTAAAATAAATTATTTCTAAAAGAGAATAAATTTTTCCACCAAAAACTGCATTTTTGATTTCTTTTTACACTGCAGTCTTTCAACCATAATCGTATACCAGCGGTAAGATTTGAACCCACACCTCCGAAGAGACTGGTGGCTAACACCAGTGCCTTGGACCCCTCGGCCAGGCTGCCTCTCATAAATAAATATATATGTGAATTTGGGTCGCAGCAGTAGCTAGCAACCTAGTAAGAGACGATCAGTCCAATGCTAAGAAATATAAAAACCCAAAACTCCTAAAAATAGAGTCAGATCAAAACAAAAGTACATCATTAGAACTACCTTGTCTGAAACCCTACTAGATAAATAATGAATGTCATCATAGTTTTATATTAGAGCTATGACGTGAATAGAAAAAACACGAAATTATATTGTTGTTTCTGAAGACGTCATGAAATAATACCATTGCGCCATGACGTCATGAAATAAAATCATTACGCCGTGACGTCATAATTAGTATATAAGAAAAGTCAAAACTGTAAATGGTCTCATTCTTGATTAGATAATGGTTAGATCAAAGCCAGCTATACGCAAGTTGAAAAAATAGTACTACACAAACAACAGAGATAGTAACTTGAAAAGAAAAAAGTAAAGGTATTCAACCGACCAGGCGTATCGAGAAGTAATAATTGAGAGAGCAAAACAAAACAGCAAGATGTGTTATCACAATGATGAAGATTATAGACATGCAAAAATTGAGACAGCCAAACAAAAGATCAAGGAACGGTATGGTAATGATGAAGATTACAGAGAAGCAACAATTGAGCAGGCTAGACAAAAGAGCAAGGAACGGTATGATAATGATAAAGATTACAGAGAAGCAAGAATTGAGCAGGCTAGATATAGTAAAGATTTATGTGGGTACAATGTATTTTTTTGTTTAGACCAGGGCACTTCGTATCGAACGAGTTGTCGTACGATCTTCGAAAAAAGGGCTAATTCAATTTAAAATAGAAAGGGCTAATGCCTTATTAGTCAAAAGTGATTGAAGGGCAACTAGTCCCACTCACACGCCTACCCTCCCATTTGCCCATTATGTTTAAAAACGAAATGCTGCCTTAAGATTAAATCAAAATGCACTCTGTTAATGCTAATTCCCAATAAGGCATCTCAGCAAGAAATTAAAGAGATATGTGAGTGGTCCAGCAAGCACTGATGCAAGTTCACGTAACATCACATTGGAAAATCCATCAATATCTGGTGCCTTTACTGGATCAAGATTTCGGAGTGTCAGATAAACCTGCTGGACTTTAAACTCTGAATCAACAAATTCTTTTGTTAAATCTGGAGGAATAAACTGAGTGTGTGTTTTGGTGTGTGTTTGAGTAAAAAACTGAACCAAATACCTCATTGAAAAGTTGTGATTTTACAAAATCATCATCTATATGTAAAAAAGTTTCGGGATCTATAAAGGAATTGGATGATGGGGATTGTGAAACTTGATTCCTTCTCACATATTTTCAAAATCTTTTTGGGCAACTTTGGACTGATGCTATAACATTTGTCTCCACCTCTTGACGATTTAAACGAAGGAATTTAGTTGCTCTATTTCTAGCTCTTTTATAATTTAACCAAGAATCTAAGGTTTTAAATCTTAAATGATCACGCCACCTATCACCTTTTTCTTTTAGCATTTGTACAATATACCAAGGAAGGATCTGTCTATTTTTGAAAAACTGTCTACTAGTATATATTGGTACATATTGATGTTTACCTTCTATAAGGGCCTGCTTAATAAAATCAAAAGATGCATCAATAGTAGCATTACATTGCTGTAACTCCTCTCGTATAGAAAAGAGATGAAATATAATCTGAAAATACAATGTAATTTCCTCTATCATAATCATATTTGGGAGAATGATTTGGAATATCAGAACACTTTTTCACTTTTTAAACACATCCAATCAAAATTGGGATAGCCGTTTTGTTTAACGCGGTTGAAAGTTCTGGAAATTAGGTCTTTGAGTATGACAACCCCGTCACAACCCTCAGGGCAAGGGTTGTAATTTATGCCTTGGGGACATATAAGGTGTTTATAGAAAGTGTTGTTGTAGAAACTCAAAAAGGGCTAATTCGATTGGAAATTGAAAGGGGTAGTGCCCTTTTAATAGTCGAAAGCGAATGGAAGGCTTGACATTTTTATAGTAAAGATCGATATGGGTACAATATATTATTTTTTTTTGTTTAGACCATGGCACTTCGTATCGAAGGAGTTGCCGTACGATCTTCGAAAAAGGGCTAATTCAATTTAAAATAGAAAGGGCTAATGCTTTAATAGTCGAAAGTAATTGGAGGGCAACTAATCCCTTTCTCATGCCCACCATTTCCCCAAACACATCCAATCAAAATTTTGAGATAGCAATTTTCTGCAACTTAGTTGAAGTTCTGGAAATTAGGTGTTTGAGGATGACAACCCCCCCCCTGCCCTCTGGGCAAGGGATGTATGTTATTCCCTGGGGGCATATAAGGCTTTTATTGAAAGCGTTGTCGTAAAAACTTCAAAAGTTCTCATTCGATTGGAAATTGAAAGGGCTATTGTCTTTCTTAATAGTTGAAAGTGATTTGAGAGCAACTAACGCAGTTCTCACGCCCACCATTTCCCCAAACACATCCAATAAAAATTTTGAGATAGCCGTTTTGTTTAACGTAGTTGATTTCCAGATAGAAAATGTGTTTTTGAGGAGGACACTCCCACACAACCCTCTGGAAATTAGGTCTTTAGGTTCTGGAAATTAGGTCTTTGAGGATGACAATCCCCTCACAGGCTCCAGGGCAAGGGTTGTAATTTATGCCCTGGGGACATATAAGGTGTTTATAGAAAAGTTTGTCGTAGAAACTCAAAAAGGGCTCATTCGATTGGAAATTGAAAAGGCTAGTGCCCTTTTAATAGTCGAAAATGATTGGAAGGTTTGATATCTTTATAGTAAAGATCGATGTGGGTACAATGTATTTTTTTTGTTTAGACCAGGGCACTTCGTATCGAAGGAGTTGTCGTAGGATCTTCAAAAAGGACTCACTTCATTGAAAATAGAAAAAAGCCTTAATAGTCGAAAGTGATTGGAGGGCAACTAGTCCCACTCACAACGCGGCTACCCTCCAATTTGCCCATTATGTTTAAAAACGAAATGCTGCCTTAAGATTAAATCAAAATGCACTCCGTTAATGCTAATTCCCAATAAGGCATCTCAGCAGTATCCCAAAAACAAATGAAGGTATTATGTTCAAACTTAATTTAATTTAACTGAATTTAACAAAATCAAAATAGCGTAGGTGTATCCAAGCTACCAAAGAAAGTAAACAGATTTTTTTTTGCGAATGGTATCCTGTTTTCTATCAGAGGCAACACTATAGCGTTGCCTCTAAACTTTACCTCTAGCGTTACCTCGTAGTAAAGGCCATACGGCTCCAATGTTTTATTTGTATTATTTATTTATGTTTTCCCAGAGGCACTTCATATGGAAGGGTCGTCGTAGAAACTTCAAAGGGGGCTCATTCGATTGGAAATCGAGAGTTGTAGTGAGAG
The DNA here is from genome assembly GCA_027921565.1 of Artemia sinica. Taxonomy (NCBI): domain Eukaryota; kingdom Metazoa; phylum Arthropoda; class Branchiopoda; order Anostraca; family Artemiidae; genus Artemia; species Artemia sinica. Next base: position 63,532,778 of record CM051260.1, on the reverse strand, counting down.
TTCTAGTAATAGTTGAAAGTGATTGGAGGACAACTAGCCCCCCCCCACGCCCATCATTCCCCCAAACACATCCAATCAAAATTTTGAGATAGCCATTTTGTTCAGAGTAGTTGATATCCAAATAGAAAATATATTTTGAGGAGGACGCTCCCCCACAACCCTCAGGACAAGGGTTTTAAGTTGTGCCCTGGGGCATATAAGGTTTTTTATAGAAGGCGTTGTCGCAGAAACTTCAAAAAAGGCTCATTCGATTGGAAATTCAAAGAGCTACTGCCCTTTTTAATAGTCGAAAGTGACTGGAGGGCAACTAGCCCCCCCCCCACGCCCATCATTCCCCCAAACACATCCAATCAAATAGATAGCCATTTTGTTCAGCGTAGTTGATTTCCACATAGAAAATGTATTTTTGACGTGAAAACTCCCACACAACCCTCAGGGCAAAGATTTTAAGTTATGCCCTGGGGGCATTTAAGGTTTTTATAGAAGGCGCTGTCTTAGAAACTTCAAAAAAGGCTCATTCGATTGGAAATTCAAAGGGCTAGTACACTTTTTAATAGTCAAAAGTGATTGGAAGGCAACTAGCATCCCCCCACGCCCAACATTCCCCCAAACACATCCAATCAAAATTTTAAGATAGCCATTTTGTTCAGCGTAGTTGATTTCGAGACAGAAAATATGTTTTTGAGGAGGACACTCCCCCACACCCTATAGGCAAGGGTTTTAAGTTACACCCTGGGGGCATATTAGGTTCTTATAGAAGCGTTGTCGTAGAAACTTCAAAAAAGGCTCATTCGATTAGAAATTCAAAGGGCTAGTGCCCTTTTTAATAGTCGAAAGTGATTTAAAGGGCAACTAACCCCCCTCTCACGCTCACTTTTTCCCCAAACACATCCAATCAAAATTTTGAGACAGCCATTTTATTAGACGTAGTTTTAAGTTCTAGAAATTAGGTCTTTGAGGATGACAACCAGCCCTCAGGGCAAGGGTTTTAAGTTATGCCCTGGGGGCATATAAGGTTTTGCATAGACAACGTTGTCGTAGAAACTTCAGAAAGGGCTCATTCGATTGGAAATTTAATTGACTATTTCCCTTTTTAATTGTCGAAAGTGATTCTAAGGCAACTGACACCCATTCCACTCCCACCATTTACCCGAACACGTCCAATCAAAATTTTGATATAGCCATTTTGTTCAACGTAGTGGAAATTTCTAGAAATTATATGTTTGAGCAGGACACTCCCCCTCCCCACAGTCTTCAGGGGCAAGGGTTATAAGTTATGCCCTTGGGGTACATATGGTTCTTATGGAAGGAAAGCTCTTATAACCTTCAGAGAGTGCTCATTTGATTAAAAATTGAAAGTTCTAGTTCACTTTTAAGTGTCAAAAGACATTGGAGGGTAACCAGCTCCCCCCAAACCTTTTTTCCCAAATGCATCCAATAAAATTTTTAAGATAGCTATTTTGTTAAAAATAGTTAAAAGATCATATAACAAAAATGCCGGTGTCGACCCAACCCACCAGGGCCCGAGGGCAGGTTTTGTAAGCTATGCCCTGGGGGCATATATGGGTCTTATGGAAGGGATACTCGTATTAACTTCAAACAGGGATCATTTAATTGGAAATTGAAAGTTATAGTTCACCGAGACTAGAGGGCACCTAGCCCCCCACCCTCCACGCCCTTTTTTCCTCAAAACCATCCGATAAAAACTCTGAGATAGCTTTTTTAAAAAATAGTTCAAAGACCATATAACGAAAACTCAGGGGTCAAACACAGCCCCCCAGGGCCCGAGGGCAGGTGTTGGAAGTTATGCCCTGGGTGAATATATGGTTCTTATTGAAGGGATGCTCGTAAAAAATTCAGAGATGGCTAATTTGATTGGAAATTGAAAGTTCTAGTTAAGTTTTTAGAGTCAAAAGAGATTGGAGGGCAACTAGCCCCCCCCCCATGCCCCTTTTCCCCAAATGCATCCAATAAAAATTTTTAGATAGCCATTAAGTTAAAAATTTCTCAAAAGTCGAATAACAAAACTCAGGTGTCGTCGCAACCCCCTAGGGCCCGGGACAGGCGTTGTAAGTTATTCCCTGGGGGCACTTAAGGTTTTTATAGAAGGCGCTGTCTTAGAAACTTCAAAAAAGGCTCATTCGATTGAAATTCAAAGGGCTAGTACACTTTTAATAGTCAAAAGTGATTGGAAGGCAACTAGCCTTACCCCACGCCCAACATTCCCCCAAACACATCCAATCAAAATTTTAAGATAGCCATTTTTTCACCGTAGTTGATTTCCAGACAGAAAATATGTTTTTGAGGAGGAAACTCCCCCACACCCCTCAAGGCAAGGGTTTTAAGTTACACCCTGGGGGCATATAAGGTTCTTATAGAAGGCGTTGTCGTAGAAACTTCAAAAAAGGCTCATTCGATTAGAAATTCAAAGGGCTAGTGCCCTTTTTAATAGTCGAAAGTGATTTGAAGGGCAACTAACCCCCCTCTCACGCCCACTTTTCCCCAAACACATCCAATCAAAATTTTGAGACAGCCATTCTATTAGACGTAGTTTTAAGTTCTGGAAATTAGGTCTTTGAGGATGACAACCAGCCCTCAGGGCAAGGGTTTTAAGTTATGCCCTGGGGCATATAAGGTTTTGTATAGACAACGTTGTCGTAGAAACTTCAAAAAAGGCTCATTCGATTAGAAATTCAAAGGGCTAGTGCCCTTTTTAATAGTCGAAAGTGATTTGAAGGGCAACTAACCCCCCTCTCACGCCCACTTTTTCCCCAAACACATCCAATCAAAATTTTGAGACAGCCATTCTATTAGACGTAGTTTTAAGTTCTGGAAATTAGGTCTTTGAGGATGACAACCAGCCCTCAGGGCAAGGGTTTTAAGTTATGCCCTGGGGGCATATAAGGTTTTGTATAGACAACGTTGTCGTAGAAACTTCAGAAAGGGCTCATTCGATTGGAAATTTAAATGACTAGTTCCCTTTTTAATTGTCGAAAGTGATTCTAAGGCAACTGACACCCATTCCACTCCCACCATTTCCCCAAAATACATCCAATCAAAATTTTGATATAGCCATTTTGTTCAACGTAGTTGAAAGTTCTGGAAGTTATATGTTTGAGCAGGACACTCCCCCCACAGTCTTCAGGGGCAAGGGTTATAAGTTATACCCTGGGGGTATATATGGTTCTTATGGAAGGAAAGCTCTTATAACCTTCAGAGAGTGCTCATTTTATTAAAAATTGAAAGTTCTAGTTCACTTTTTAAGTGTCAAAAGACATTGGAGGGTAACCAGCTCCCCCCAAACCCTTTTTCCCAAATACATCCAATAAAATTTTAAGATAGCTATTTTTTTTAAAAATAGTTAAAAGATCATATAACAAAAATTCCGGTGTCGACACAACCCACCAGGGCCCGGGGACAGGTTTTGTAGGTTATGCCCTGGGGGCATATATGGGTCTGATGGAAGGGATGCTTGAATCAAATTCAAACAGGGATCATTTGATTGGAAATTGAAAGTTATAGTTCGCCGAGACTAGAGGGCACCTAGCCCCCCCCTCCACTTCCGTTTTTCTTCAAAACCATCCAATAAAAACTCTGAGATAGCTTTTTTTAAAACTAGTTCAAAGACTATATAACAAAAACTCAGGGGTCAACACAGCCCCCCAGGGCCCGAGGGCAGGTGTTGGAAGTTATGCCCTGGGTGAATATATGGTTCTTCTTGAAGGGATGCTCGTAAAAAATTCAGAGATGGCTAATTTGATTGGAAATTGAAAGTTCTAGTTAAGTTTTTAGAGTCAAAAGAGATTGGAGGGCAACTAGCCCCCCCCCACGCCCCCCTTTTTCCCGAATGCATCCAATAAAAATTTTGAGATAGCCATTAAGTTAAAAAATTTTCAAAAGTCGAATAAAAAAAAAACTCAGGTGTCGTCACAACCCCTAGGGCCCGGGGGCAGGCGTTGTAAGTTATGCCCTGGGGTATATATTGTTCGTATGAAAGGAATGCTCGTATAGACTTCAGAGAGGGCTCATTTGATTGAATATTGAAAGTTCGAGCTTATTTTTTAATAGTCGAAAGAGATCTGAGGGCAGCAGCTAGCCCCCCCCCCCCCCCCCCCCCCCGCCCCCCCCGCACCTTCTTTTTCAAAACCCAGCTGACGAAAATTATGAGATATGCATCTTGTTAAAAATAGTCAAAAAGTCGGATATGAAAAAAAAACGGTGTCAATAGTGCCCCCCAGGGCACAAAAGAAGGCGTTCTAAGTTATGCCCTAAGGGAATGTATGGTTCTTATGATAGGGATGCTCGTATAAACTTCATAGAGGGCTCATTTGATTGGAAATTGAAAGTTTTAGTTTACTTTTTAAGAGTCAAGAGATTTAAACCAGCCCCCACGCTCTTTTCCCCAAACCCGTCCGCTACAAATTTTGACACAGCCAGTGTTTTGGAAATTGTTCAAAAATTAGATAACAAAACGCCCCCCAGAGCCCGAGGGATAGGTGTTGTAAGCGTTGTTGTGGGGGCGTATATGGCTCTTATGAAAGGAATGCTCGTATAAACTTCAGAGGGGGCTCATTTGATTGGAAATTGAAAGTTTTAGTTCAATTTTTAAGAGTCAAAAGATATCCGAGGGCAACTAGCCACCCCCCCCCCCACGCCCCTTTTCCCCCAAGCCCCCGATAAAAATTTATAATAGCCATTTCATTAAAAAATAGTTCAAAGGTCAGATAAGAAAAATTCCTGTGTCGACGGAACCCGCCAGGGCCTGGAGGCAGGCGTTATGAGTAATACTCTAGGGGCATATATATTTCTTATGGAAGGGATGTTCGTATAAACTTCGGGGAGGGCTCATTTGATTTGAAATTGAAAGCTCTTGTTCTTCACTTTTTAAGAGTCAAAACAGATCAGAGGGCATCTAGCCCCCCGTTCTCCACGCCCTAAATGCATCAGATAAAAATTTAGAGATAGACATTTTGTTAAAAATAGTTCAAAGTGCTGATAACAAAAAAAACTCCGGTGTCGACACAGACCCCCAGAGCCCAGGGTTAGGCGTTGTAAGTTATGCCCTGGGGGCATACATGGTTGTAATGGAAGGGATGCTCGTATAAAATTCCAAGAGGGCTCATTTGATTGAAAATTGAAAGTTCTAATTCACTTTTCAAGAGTCAAACGTGATTGGAGGGCAGCTAGCCTCCATTTAATGTAAATTAATTTTAATGATATTAATGTAAATGAATGAATAAATCTTAAAACGAGTGAAACTTAAATTGAATATGTAAATCAAGCTTGAAACGAACAAAAATCACCACAAAAAAGAGTTTGGGTATGATCTCCTTCTCTCACTGTAAAAGTCTGAAACCTACTGCGTCATTGGCGCTTTACTGAAAACTATATGCGTTTTGAACAGTCTTGGAAAGTATAAACAACATCAAATTGAATATTTGATGTATACTGATATTAATTGTTGAAATATCCATCAGTTCAAGAACTTATTTCACTGTAATTGTATTTTTATTTTCAATGCTGAAAGAACTGGAAAAGAAAATATTTGTAATATAATCCGTTTTCAGTTAAGCGCCAATGACGCAGTAGGCCTTTGGTTTTTATTTACAGTTAGGAAAGGAGGCAGCATCCAAACTCTTGTTTGTAGGGGAACTTCCACCACCTCTGCAGCAATTTTTTCACGGACAGGCTCAGGTAGGTACTCTACTTTTTTACGTAGTTCTTCTCGTAGACTTATTTTGCCCAAACGTTCATCTACAGCAGCCCAGAGGTATCCTGTTTATAAATCAATTCAGTTATGGAATTCAATCAAACCAGATGTCCCGTTATTTCTGTCTGCAAAGGCAGTTATTCGTCGTGTCTTTCCAGTTTAGTAATTTCTCTCTCCTTTATTTATTTTCCCTGTTTTCTCTTTTCCTAATGTTTCTCCTTTTGTGTTTTTCCCTTATATATCGTTATTATTATATATATATATATATATATATATATATATATTTTTTTTTATTTTTTTTTTTACTGTATGGTAGTGTTTATTCTCTTTAATCTTTATGTCATATATATTGTTTAATTTAGAGTAATATTATGGTTGTTTTAGTGCTTTATTATGTTGTAAGGCCCACAACAAGGGGCCAACTAATTTTTCTTTACGTTTGTAAGAGAGTTTAGTATTAATAAAATGATTGATTGATGATTGATTGATTGATTGGTGATTTTTATTTGTTTCAAGCTTGATTTGCATTTTCAATTTAACTTTCACTCGTTTTAAGATTTATTTACTAATTACATTAATATTTATTGTATGCTTGTTTGCATTGATTGTTTATTTAATTTCTGTTCCTTTTAAGTTTCATTTATACTTCAATAGGAATATATTTTTTTTCGTTTTAAGCTTGATATTCATATTCAATCTTAGCATTACTCGCTTTAAGATCTATTTATTCATTTATATTATTACTTGTTGTATGTTTTTGCTATGATTGTTTATTTAATTTTTGTTCGTTTTGGGTTTCATTTATTCTTTAATAGTAATTTTTGGTCGTTTTGAGTTTGAATTTTAAAAGTTATTTGTATCTGCTGAGCTTAGGTTTAAAATGGCCTTTACTTTTCTTTGAAAAACTTATTTTTCGGAAAGTTTTTTTTTAATCAATTTCATGTAAACTAGAGGAGGTATGAAACTAAATTAAACACTACTTTTTGTGTCCAAATTTTTAAAAGGGTGTATGTTGTTAAAAATTGCTGAAAATGTTTCTCCAGCATACAAATAGCAGACCAAACTGTAAAGTCTTAAAGAAAACGAAAAGATTTAAAGTATTATTTTCTTTTTCCCTGAAAAGACTATGTCAATACAAAACGAACAGAAATTAATTTAAAAATTTTTCCACAAAATAAGTTTTTCAAACAAAAGTAAAGAACTCCATTAAACCAAAAATGAGCAAAAATAAAATCAAATAATATACCGAGCGTGAAACTACCACGAATAAGCATCGATAAATAAATGAAACCCAAACGAACAGAAATCATAATAAACAACCGAGTCAAACTCAAAACGAGCAGAAATTAACATGAGTAGGGCTCAAAACCCCTATGCCTTCTCAAGGTCAGAAAATAATTTGCACTTTACTGAAGAAAATACAAATGAATGTGCATTGTCACATGTCACATGTGCATGTAGTTATCAAAATGTTAATACTATTTGATTCATTAAAGTTATAATAGTAAAAACATTTACATTTTTTCAGTAAAGTGCAAATTATGTTCTAACCTTGAGAAGGCATAGGGGTTTTGAGCCCTACTCGTGTTAATTTTTCTCGTTTTGAGTTTGACTCGTTTATTTATTGTAATTTCTGTTGGTTTTGGATTTTATTTATTTATCGATGCTGATTTGTGGTAGTTTCACGCTTGGTACATTATTTGATTTATTTTTGCTAATTTTTGGTTTAATGGAGTTCTTGACTTTTCTTTGAAAAGCTTATTTTGTGGAAAAAAGTTTTTTTAAATAGTTACATAAAGTATCGTTGTAATTCATTAAAAGTTTGGGAACACAGCTAAAACTGAATCAAGAACTAAACTCAGCAAACAAAGTAAACAAGCTAAACAGTGAACAAAAAATTTAAGCTAATACAACTATAATAAATTATTTATAGGATTGATATAGTTAATTCTAAACGGGGATTAAAATGAAATTTTTCTGGGGTATGGTGCTATGCTTGACATATTAAGCTCCCTGATTCTTTGACGTTCTTCTCTTACTATTCAAACAAAGAAAAAAACTGTAGGTTTTTTCCTGTTTGTAATTATCTTTCAAAAATTATGTTAGAAACAAACTATTGCCAATAGTAATTGAAGTATTTACCTAAATAATATACATGATGATGCAAAACACGCTCATCTTTCGACAAGATAATATAAGAAAAATTTCTTTTGAAAATTTGTTTCCCTGGTTAGTCGTTGCAGCAGTATTATGTTTGCAGCTGTAGTTGCAATTATTTTGTATAAATTATCAGGGGGTGCAGCGGTAGCTTGCAACCTAGTAAGAGACGATCACGTCCAATATTAAAAATATAACAACCCATAACTCCTAAGAATAGAGTCAGATCAAAACAAAAACTACACCATTACAACCACCTTTTCCGAAACCCTATATAAGAAATTTACTTTCCCTTGGATTGAACAACAAGGAAAATATATTGGCTTGAAAATCTGAAAAAGTAGCAGCTACTAAAATTATCTGCATAAACGGCATATTTCTTCTTTTTTCTTTTCTCTTTTGTTTCTTTTCCACAGATAGCTTGGCACTGGAGCATTGTAGAGAGTTTCTCAATGGCTCATTTAAAAAAAATTGCTACATCTAGTACCATTAGTAATTTAAAAAAGTATTTTTTAAATGAAATAAATTTTTAAATAAAACTGTATTTTTATGGCAAATCTTGATTAATGCCAGCTATCCTAACCACTAGTATGCTTACCATTATACCATCGGAGACTTATGAAAATCCGGGTTGCAGCGGTAGCTAGCACTCCGGGTTGCAGTGGTAGCTAGCAACCTCCGGAATGCAGCGGTAGCTAGCAACTTAGTAAGAGACGATCACGTCCAATGTTAAGAAATATAAAACCCATAGTTCCTAAAAAAGGAGTCAGGTCAAAACAAAAAGTACAGCATTAGAACCGCCTTGTCCGAAACCCCTGTATAGTAAACTTTCTGTCCCTTGGCTTGAACACCAAGGGAAATATATTGGCTTGAAAATCAAGAAAAGTGGCAGCTACTACAACATTCTGCCTAAACAGGATATTTTTTTTTCTTTGTATCCAGAGATAGCTTGGCACTGGAACATCGTAGATAGTTGTTCAATGGCTCATTTTAAAGGAAATTAATTGGTATAAAAATCTAAAGTAACTAAAATAAATTATTTCTAAAAGAGAATAAATTTTTCCACCAAAAACAGCATTTTTGATGTCTTTTCACACTGCAGTCTTTCAAACATAATCGTATACCAGCAGTAAGATTTGAACTCACGCCTCCGAAGAGACTGGCGGCTAACACGAGTGCCTTGGACCACTCGGCCAGGCTGCCTCTCATAAATAAATATATATGTGAATTTGGGTTGCAGCAGTAGCTAGCAACTAGTAAGAGACGATCAGTCCAATGCTAAGAAATATAAAAAATCCAAAAACTCCTAAAAATAGAGTCAGATCAAAACAAAAGTACATCATTAGAACTACCTTGCCTGAAACCCTACTAGATAAATAATGAATGTCATCATAGCTTTATATTAGAGCTCTGACGTGAATAGAACAACACGAAATTATATTGTTGTTTCTGAAGACGTCATGAAATAATACCATTGTGCCATGACGTCATGAAATAAAATCATTACACCGTGACGTCATAGTTACTATATAAGAAACGTTAAATCTGTAAATGGTCTCATTCATGAATAAATAATGATTAGATCAAAGCAAGCTACACGCAAGTTAAAAAAACAGTTCTACAAAAAAAAACAGAGATAGTATCTCGAAAAGAAAAAAGCAAAGGTATTCAACCGACCAGGTGTATCGAGAAGTAATCAAACAAAACAGCAAGATGTGTTATCACAATGATGAAGATTATAGACATGCGAAAATTGAGACATCCAAACAAAAGATCAAGGAATGTTATCACAATGATGAAGATTATAGAGAAGCAACAATTGAGCAGGCTAGACAAAAGATCAAGGAGCGTTATCACAATGATGAAGATTACCGAAAAATATATAAGAAAAAAGTTGCTACCAGAATAATGGGTAGATACTGGGGTGACAAAAGCTATATCCGGGTTGCAGCGGTAGCTAGCAACCTAGTAAGAGACGATCACGTCCAATGTTAAGAAATATAAAAACCCATAGTTCCTAACAAAGGAGTCAGATCAAAACAAAAAGTACACCATTAGAACCGCCTTGTCCGAAACCCCTGTATAAGAAACTTTCTGTCATTTGGCATGAATAGCAAGGGAAATATATTGGCTTGAAAATCAAGAAAATTGACTTTAACCACGTTATTCTCCACAAACGGCATATTTTTTTTTCTTTTTCTTCTTTTCCACAGATAGCTTGGCACTGTAACATCGTAGAGAGTTGTTCAATAGCTCATTTTAAAGGAAATTAATTGGATTAAAAATCCTTAGTAACTAAAATAAATTATTTCTAAAAGAGAATAAATTTTTCCACCAAAAACTGCATTTTTGATGTCTTTTCATGCTGCAGTCTTTTCAAAGATATTTGATTTTTTTACATAAATCATAATTGTATACCAGCAGTAAGATTTGGACCCACGCTATAGTAAAGAACGAACTTCAGTTCATAGTAACTAAAACAAGATTATAATTAGCTTTGGTATAAAATACTGTCAGCGTTGGGATTCGAACCCATGTTACAGTAAAGAACGATCTCTCTCCCTTACTAACTGATATATGGTGGTTCCAGGTGTAGTTAAATAAATGACGAATATAGCTCATCATAAATGGTGTTTGTCAATTATCCGGGTTGTAGCGTTAGCTAGCAACCTAGTCTCGGTAGCAGCGGTAGCTAACAACCCTAGTAAGAGACGATCACGTTCAATGTTACGAAATATAAAAACTCATAGTTCCTAAAAAAGGAGTCAGATCAAAAGAAAAAGTACGCCATTAGAAACGTCTTGTCCGAAACCCCTGTATAGGAAACTTTCAGTCCCTTGGCTTGAACAGCAAGGGAAATATATTGGCTTTAAAATCAAGAAAAGTGGCAGCTACTACACAACATTCTGCCTAAACGGGATATTTTTTTTTCTTTGTTTCCAGAGATAGCTTGGCACTGGAACATCGTAGATAGTTGTTCAATGGCTCATTTTAAAGGAAATTAATTGGGTTAAAAATCTATATTAACTAAAATAAATTATTTCCAAAAGAGAATAAATTTTTCGACCAAAAACTGCATTTTTGATGTCTTTTCACACTGCAGTCTTTCAAACATAATAAATACCAGCGGTAAGATGTGAACCCACGCCTCCGAAAAGACTGGTGGCTAACACCAGTGCCTTGGACCACTCGGCCAGGCTGCCTCTCATAAATAAATATATATGTGAATTTGGGTTGCAGCAGTAGCTAGCAACCTAGTAAGAGACGATCAGTCCAATGTTAAGAAATATAAAAACCCAAAACTCCTAAAAATAGAGTCTGATCAAAACAAAAGTACATCATTAGAACTACCTTGTCTGAAACCCTACTATATAAATAATGAATGTCATCATAGTTTTATATTAGAGCTATGACGTGAATAGAAAAACACGAAATTATATTGTTGTTTCTGAAGACGTCATGAAATAATACCATTGCGCCATGACGTCATGAAATAAAATCATTACGCCGTGACGTCATAATTACTATATAAGAAACGTCAAAACTGTAAATGGTCTCATTCATGAATAAATAATGGTTAGATCAAAGCAAGCTACACGCAAGTTAAAAAAACAGTACTACAAAAAAAACAGAGATAGTATCTCGAAAAGAAAAAAGCAAATGTATTCAACCGACCAGGCGTATCGAGAAGTAATCAAACAAAACAGCAAGATGTGTTATCACAATGATGAAATTTATAGACATGCGAAAATTGAGACATCCAAACAAAAGATCAAGGAGCGTTATCACAATGATGAAGATTATAGAGAAGCAACAATTGAGCAGGCTAGACAAAAGATCAAGGAGCGTTATCACAATGATGAAGATTACCGAAAAATATATAAGAAAAAATTTGCTACCAAAATAATGGGTAGATACTGGGGTGACAAAAGCTATAATGAAAAAATTAAATTCTCTGCGAGGTTGTACCGAAGAACACATAAGGACAAAGGGAAAAATTACATTCAGAAATACAAGAAGATGGCAAAAATGCAGGCTGATCTTCGTAAATTGAGAAACATTTTACGCATGTTTTACCAGGATCACGAAAAGTATTCAAAATTATAGATAAAAATTCTCTTTGAAAGAGCGGATGCTGTTGAAAAGTCGGCTAGAAATGCTTTGGCAAAGCTTCATAGTAATATCCAAAAGAAATGTTGTCAGTTTAATGAAAAGCTTCCAAGGTATGGACTGGCAACTGCGGAACAGTTTATAGATGCAAGGGAAAATGTTCGACAACACAGTGAATATACAGAGGCGTACTTCTTAGAAAATTCGTATATTAATTTTGGAAGGAGCAATTGCAGTTTATGTAGCAGCAATAAAAATATATATACAAGCATACCTATCAATAGCGAAGGAAAAGCAATGCTTTTCAATTATGGCGAAAACGAGCCTGTTAGGGTTATTAGTAGATGTGTTTGTAAGACTAATGATTTAGAACAAATTCCTGGAACACCGACTCAAGAAAAAAATTTCTAACTGTGTTTTATACAGTTCTTTTAGTTCTACTGAATATTTGGCAAAAAATGCTCTGTGTAGTAGAACAAACTGTCCTGGAAAGTACGAAACAACTATCAAAAAATGCTCTGAAACTAGATCTGACAAGGATATGATGGCTGGAGTCACCTATAACAATCTGAGTAAACATTCAAAACCAGAAATTGGGCAGCAGGTTACTTGGCAATGTCACCCTGATATCTGCAAGCTCTATCCGACGGATATGGAATTATGTCAAATTCTTTTTGATATCCTTGAAAATAATATAGCATTAAAATTTTCAACTGACAAAGTGGTTAATTTCTACCTTGGCGAATTGGATTATTGTGAAATAAATACAGGGACACAAGAAAGCATGGGTATTCGTTATACTGTAGCCCAAATGAGGGATGTCAGAGCTATTTGCATTGTCTAAGGGCACTAGCTCCACATTTTCCTGTCTTGACCTGTTTCATTAATAGCGTATATAAGGCAGTATCAAAATCTAAGATTATACAACATATTAATCTACAAAAAGTCGAGGGCTCGTATAAGGAATTAAGTCATTATTTAGAAGAAGTGTCAAGTATACTCTGTCGTAATAGTCAAGACGTCATATACGGTGATAGCAATATTAGAGTTTCTGTGGATGAAAATACAATAATAAAATTATTTGGTGAGAGCCTTGATAAGGTAGCTAACATCAGGGATGTATACCCCACAATGCATTGTAACAGTTGCGAGCAGATAAAGACAAAATACCAATTGAAGAGTCTAAGATCCCTTTCAAATAAGAAAGGTTTTGATGTAATGTTGGCCAAGATTTTAGAACACCTCCAACAGGACATACCCAAAGATGACAGAGAACAGCTAATTCATTGTGCAGGTTGGAAAGAGGATGTCATAGATTCATTCTCTGTCTGTGATTACTGTGCTGGGAAAATGTTGAAAAGTCAGGAGAATGTCCGATCAGTATTAAATAACCTTCATATCGACTGTACACCGGAATGCATAAAGTGTTTAAATAATTTTGAAATGGTTACATAAAGGATCGATAACGCTTATGATAAATGGGGCCTAAGCTACTTTCAGAGGGTGTAGCTGAAACCGAGTAAAGAACAAACCCCTGAATAGTAAACTTTCTGTCCCTTGGCTTGAACAGCAAGGGAAATATATTGGCTTGAAAATCATACAGTAAAGAACGATCTCTCGTCCATAGTAACTGATATATGTTGGTTCCAGGGGTAGCTGCAAGCTATCCAGATTGTAGATGTATTCGGTTTGTAGTGGCAGCTGTAACCCGGAGTCTCTTTGCTTAAACAACAAAGAAAATATATTGGCTTTTTATTAAAAAAAAGCTAACAAAAAAAATAATTTTAAAATTTCCAGGTATTTTTCCATCACAGTAAAGAACAAACTTCCAGCCCATAGTAACTAAAATAAGATTACAATTAATATTAAAGATTGATCAAGGATGTCATAATCCGGGTTGCAGCGGTAGCTAGCAACCTAGTAAGAGACGATCACGTCCAATGTTAAGAAATATAAAAACCCATAGCTCCTAAAAAAGGAGTCAGATCAAAACAAAAAGTACACCATTAGAACCGCCTTATCCGAAAACCCTGTATAGTAAAACTTTCTGTCCCTTGGCTTTAACAGCAAGGGAAATATATTGGCTTGAAAATTATAATAAAGATCGAAATCTTCCCTATACTAACTTGCATAGGCAAATTCACTATAGTTAAGATTACAGTATTTATATTATGACAATGCAAAAGGTATGAGAAAAAAGTGCAAAACTCTGTAAACTGTAAAAAATATTTAGAATGTTTGAGTAACAATTTCACTTTATGAAAATATAATAAAGAACGACCTCTTGTCTGTGCTAAATTTTATAGGCCAGTTAACTTTAGTATAGGCTACTATAGTTATATTTAAGTCAATAAATTAAAAATTATAATAAAGATTACATAAAGGATCGATGTGGTTTTACAATAAGGGACAAACTGAACCCATAGTAACTTAAGTATTAAATCAAACAGTTCGTGGTCATCATAATAAAGGGCTGTGTAATGGCTCATTTTAAAGGAAATTGCTGTATATAGACACCTTTTATAATTAACAAAATTAATTATTATTATTATAAAATATGTACAAAAATGAAGTCTCTTTGAAAAGACTGCGGTATGGAAAGACATAAAAATATAGTTTTTAGTGGAAAAATTTATTCTCTTTTAGAAATAATTTATTTTAGTTACAAAAGATTTTTAACCCAATTAATTTTCTTTAAAATGAGCCATTGAACAACTCTCTACGGTGTGTGTAAGTTTTTGTGTGTGTGTAAGTTTTTTTTTTGTGTGTGTAAGTTTTTGTGTGTGTGTAATTTTTTTTTGTGTGTGTAAGTTTTTGTGTGTGTGTAAGTTTTGTGTGTGTAAGCTTTTTGTGTGTGTGTGAAAGTTTTTGTGTGTGTGTAAGTTTTTGTGTGTGTGTTTTAAGTTTTTGTGTGTGTGTGAGTTTTTTTTGTGCGTGTGTAAGTTTTTTTTGTGTGTGTAAGTTTTTGTGTGTGTGTAAGTTTTTGTGTGTGTGTGTAAGTTTTTTTGTGTGTGTAAGTTTTTTTTGTGTGTGTGTAAGTTTTTGTGTGTGTGTAAGTTTTTGTGTGTGTGTGTAAGTTTTTTTGTGTGTGTGTAGTTTTGTGTGTGTGTAAGTTTTTTGTTTGTGTGTGTAAGTTTTTGTGTGTGTGTAAGTTTTTTTGTGTGTGTAAGTTTTTGTGTGTGTAAGTTTTTGTGTGTGTGTAAGTTTTGTGTGTGTGTGTAAGTTTTTTTGTGTGTGTGTGTAAGTTTTTGTGTAAATTTTTGTGTGTGTGTAAGTTTTTTGTGTGTGTGTAAGTTTTTGTGTTGTGTGTGCAAGTTTTGTGTTTGTATAAGTTTTTGTGTGTTTAAGTTTTTGTATGTGTGTGTAAGTTTTTGTGTGTGTGTGTGTGTAAGTTTTGTGTGTGTGTAAGTTTTTGTGTGTGTGTGTAAATTTTTCTGTGTGTGTAAGTTTTTGTGTGTGTGTGTGTAAGTTTTTTTTTGTGTGTGTGTTTTGTAAGTGTTTGTGTGTGTGTGTAAGTTTGTGTGTGTGTGTGTGTGTAAGTTTTTGTGTGTGTGTGTGTGTAAGTTTTTGTGTGTGTAAGTTTTTGTGTGTGTGCAAGTTTATGTGTGTAAGTTTTTGTGTGTGTGTAAGTTTTAGTGTGTGTGTAAGTTTTTGTGTGTGTGTGTTTAAGTATTTTTGTGTGTGTAAGTTTTTGTGTGTAAGTTTTTTGTGTGTGTGTGTAAGTTTTTGTGTGTACGTTTTTGTGTGTGTGTAAGTTTTTGTGTGTGTGTGTAAGTTTTTTTGTGTGTGTAACTTTTTTGTGTGTGTGTAAGTTTTTTGTGTGTGTGTGTAAGTTTTTTTGTGTGTGTAAGTTTGTGTGTGTGTGTAAGTTTGTGTGTGTGTGTAAGTTTTTGTGTGTGTGTAAGTTTTTTTGTGTGTGTGTAAATTTTTGTGTAAATTTTTGTGTGTGTGTAAGTTTTTGTGTGTGTGTAAGTTTTTGTGTGTGTGTAAGTTTTTGTGTTTGTGTAAGTTTTTGTT
Organism: Artemia sinica; assembly: GCA_027921565.1. Classification (NCBI taxonomy): domain Eukaryota; kingdom Metazoa; phylum Arthropoda; class Branchiopoda; order Anostraca; family Artemiidae; genus Artemia; species Artemia sinica. Next base: position 63,516,784 of record CM051260.1, on the reverse strand, counting down.
GGTTTGTAAGTTTTTGTGTGTGTGTATAAGTTTTTGTGTGTGTGTGTGTAAGTTTTTGTGTGTGTGTAAGTTTTTGTGTGTGTGTAAATTTTTTTGTGTGTGTAAGTTTTTGTGTGTGTGTGTGTAAGTTTTTTTTGTCTGTGTAAGTTTTTGTGTGTGTGTGTGTGTAAGTTTTTGTGTGTGTGTGTGTAAGCTTTTGTGTGTGTGTGTGTAAGTTTTTGTGTGTGTGTAAGTTTTTTGTGTGTGTGTAAGTTTTTGTGTGTGTGTAATTTTTTGTGTGTTTCTAAATTTTTGTGTGTGTTTTTTAAGTTGTGTGTGTGTGTGTGTGTAAGTTTTTGTGTGTGTGTAAGTTTTTGTGTGTGTTTAAGTTTTTTTTTTTGTGTGTGTAAGTTTTTTGTGTGTGTGTAAGTTTTTGTGTGTGTGTAAGTTTTTGTGTGTGTGTAAGTTTTTTGTGTGTGTAAGTTTTTATGTGTGTGTAAATTTTTTGTGTCTGTGTGTGTTTAAGTTTTTGTGTTTTTGTGTAAGTTTTTGTGTGTGTGTGTAAGTTTTTGTGTGTGTGTGGGTGTAAGTTTTTGTGTGTGTGTAAGTTTTGTGTTTGTGTAATTTTTTGTGTGTTTCTAAATTTTTGTGTGTGTTTGTAAGTTTGTGTGTGTGTGTGTAAATTTTTGTGTGTGTGTAAGTTTTTGTGTGTGTGTAAGTTTTTTTTTGTGTGTGTGTGTAAGTTTTTTTTTGTGTGTGTAAGTTTTTGTGTGTGTGTGTAAGTTTTTGTGTGTGTGTAAGTTATTTGTGTGTGTAAGTTTTTGTGTGTGTGTAAATTTTTTTTGTGTGTGTGTGTGTTTAAGTTTTTGTGTTTGTGTGTAAGTTTTTTTGTGTGTGTGTAAGTTTTTGTGTGTGTGTAACCTTTTGTGTTTGTGTAAGTTTTTGTGTGTGTGTGTGTGTAAGTTTTTGTGTGTGTGTGGGTGTAAGTTTTTGTGTGTGTGTAAGTTTTTTTTTGTGTGTGTAAGTTTTTTTGTGTGTGTGTACGTTTTTCTGTGTGTGTGTGTGTAAGTTTTGGTGTGTGTGTGTAAATTTTTTTTTGTGTGTGTAAGTTTTTGTGTGTGTGTAAGTTTTTAGTGTGTGTGTAATATTTGTGTGTGTGTAAGTTTTTGTGTGTGTGTGTAAGTTTTTTGTGTGTTTAAGTTTTTGTGTGTGTGTGTGTGCAAGTTTTTGTGTGTGTGTAAGTTTTTGTGTGTGTGTAAGTTTTGTGTGTGTGTGTAAGTTTCTGTGTGTGTGTAAGTTTTTGTGTGTTTAAAATTTTTGTGTGTGTGTGCAAGTTTTTTGTGTGTGTGTAAGTTTTTGTGTGTGTGTAAGTTTTTGTGTGTGTGTTTAAGTTTTTTGTGTGTGTGTAAGTTTTTGTGTGTGAGTTTTTTTTGTGTGTGTGTGTAAGTTTTTGTGTGTACGTTTTTGTGTGTGTGTGTGTGTGTGTAAGTTTTGTGTGTGTGTGTGTAAGTTTTTTTGTGTGTGTAAGTTTTTGTGTGTGTGTAAGTTTTTTTTTTTGTTGTGTGTGTGTAAGTTTTTGTGTGTGTGTAAGTTTTTTTTGTGTGTGTAAGTTTTTGTTTGTGTGTAAGTTTTTGTGTTTGTTTAAGTTTTTGTGTAAATTTTTGTGTGTGTGTAAGTTTTTGTGTGTGTGTAAGTTTTTTGTGTGTGTGTAAGTTTTTGTGTGTTTGTGTAAGTTTTTGTGTGTGTGTAAGTTTTTGTGTGTGTGTGTAAGTTTTTTGTGTGTGTGTGTTTGTAAGTTTTTTTTGTGTGTAAGATTTTGTGTGTGTGTAAATTTTTGTGTGTGTGTAAGTTTTTTTGTGTGTGTAAGTTTTTTTTTGTGTGTGTAAGTTTTTGTGTGTGTGTGTAAGTTTGTGTGTGTGTGTAAGTTTTTGTGTGTGTGTGTGTTTGTGTAAGTTTTTTGTGTGTGTGTGTAAGTTTTGTGTGTGCGTGTAAGTTTTTGTGTGTGTGTGATTTTTTGTGTGTTTCTAAATTTTTGTGTGTGTTTGTAAGTTTTGTGTGTGTGTGTGTAAATTTTTGTGTGTGTGTAAGTTTTTTGTGTGTAAGTAAGTTTTTTGTGTGTGTGTGTAAGTTTTTGTGTGTGTGTAAGTTTTTGTGTAAATTTGTGTGTGTGTGTAAGTTTTTGTGTGTGTGTGTAAGTTTTTTGTGTGTGTGTAAGTTTATGTGTGTAAGTTTTTGTGTGTGTTTAAGTTTTATTGTGTGTGTAAGTTTTGTGTGTGTGTTTAAGTATTTTTGTGTGTGTAAGTTTTTGTGTGTAAGTTTTTTTGTGTGTGTGTAAGTTTTTGTTTGTAAGTTTTTGTGTGTGTGTAAGTTTTTGTGTGTGTGTGTAAGTTTTTTTGTGTGTAAGTTTTTGTGTGTGTGTAAGTTTTTTTGTGTGTGTGTAAGTTTTTGTGTGTGTGTAAGTTTTGTGTGTGTGTGTAAGTTTGTGTGTGTGTGTAAGTTTTTGTGTGTGTGTAAGTTTTTTTGTGTGTGTGTAAATTTTTGTGTAAATTTTTGTGTGTGTGTAAGTTTTTGTGTGTGTGTGTGTAAGTTTTTGTGTGTGTGTAAGTTTTTGTGTGTCTGTAATTTTTTGTGTGTTTCTAAATTTTTGTGTGTGTTTGTAAGTTTGTGTGTGTGTGTAAGTTTTTGTGTGTGTGTAAGTTTTTGTGTGTGTGTAAATTTTTTTGTGTGTGTAAGTTTTTCTGTGTGTGTAAATTTTTCTGTGTGTGTAAGTTTTTGTGTGTGTGTGTGTAAGTTTTTTTTGTGTGTGTGTAAGTTTTGTCTGTGTGTGTGTAAGTTTTTTGCGTGTGTGTAAGTTTTTGTGTGTGTGTAAGTTTTGTGTGTGTGTAAATTTTTCTGTGTGTGTAAGTTTTTGTGTGTGTGTGTGTGTGTGTAAGTTTTTTTTTGTGTTTTGTAAGTTTTGTGTGTGTGTGTAAGTTTGTGTGTGTGTGTGTAAGTTTTTTTGTGTGTGTGTGTAAGTTTTTGTGTGTGTAAGTTTTTGTGTGTGTGTAAGTTTATGTGTGTAAGTTTTTGTGTGTGTGTAAGTTTTAGTGTGTGTGTAAGTTTTTGTGTGTGTGTTTAAGTATTTTTGTGTGTGTAAGTTTTTGTGTGTAAGTTTTTTGTGTGTGTATGTAAGTGTTTGTGTGTAAGTTTTTGTGTGTGTGTAAGTTTTTGTGTTTGTGTGTGTAAGTTTTTTTGTGTGTGTAAGTTTTTGTGTGTGTGTAAGTTTTTGTGTGTGTGTGTAAGTTTTTGTGTGGTGTGTAAGTTTGTGTGTGTGTGTAAGTTTGTGCGTGTGTGTGTAAGTTTTTGTGTGTGTGTAAGTTTTTTTGTGTGTGTGTGTAAATTTTTGTGTAAATTTTTGTGTGTGTGTAAGTTTTTGTGTGTGTGTGTAAGTTTTTGTGTGTGTGTGTAAGTTTTTGTGTTTGTGTAAGTTTTTGTGGGTTTGTAAGTTTTTGTGTGTGTGTATAAGTTTTTGTGTGTGTGTGTGTGTGTGTAAGTTTTTGTGTGTGTAAGTTTTTGTGTGTGTGTAAATTTTTGTGTGTGTGTAAGTTTTTGTGTGTGTCTGTGTAAGTTTTTTTTGTCTGTGTAAGTTTTGTGTGTGTGTGTAAGTTTTTGTGTGTGTGTGTAAGCTTTTGTGTGTGTGTTTAAGTTTTTGTGTGTGTGAGTTTTTTTTTGTGCGTGTGTAAGTTTTTTTGTGTGTGTAAGTTTTTGTGTGTGTGTAAGTTTTTGTGTGTGTGTGTAAGTTTTGTGTGTGTAAGTTTTTTGTGTGTGTAAGTTTTTGTGTGTGTGTAAGTTTTTGTGTGTGTGTGTAAGTTTTTTGTGTGTATGTAAGTTTTTTTTTGTCTGTAAGATTTTGTGTGTGTGTAAGTTTTTGTGTGTGTTGTAAGTTTTTGTGTGTGTGTAAGTTTATGTGTGTAAGTTTTTGTGTGTGTGTAAGTTTTTGTATGTGTGATTAAGTTTTTTTTGTGTGTGTAAGTTTTGTGTGTGTGTGTGTGTAAGTTTTTGTGTGTAAGTTTTTGTGTGTGTGTAAGTTTTTTGTGTGTGTGTAAGTTTTTGTGTGTGTGTGTGTGTGTAAATTTTTGTGTGTGTGTAAGTTTTTGTGTGTGTGTAAGTTTTTGTGTGTGTGTGCAAGTTTTTGTGTTTGTATAAGTTTTTGTGTGTGTTAAGTTTTAGTGTGTGTGTGTAAGTTTTTGTGTGTGTTGTTTAAGTATTTTTGTGTGTGTAAGTTTTTGTGTGTAAGTTTTTTTGTGTGTGTGTGTAAGTTTTTGTGTGTACGTTTTGTGTGTGTGTAAGTTTTTGTGTGTGTGTGTGTGTAAGTTTTTTTGTGTGTGTAACTTTTGTGTGTGTGTGTAAGTTTTTTGTGTGTGTGTGTAAGTTTTTTGTGTGTGTGTAAGTTTTGTGTGTGTGTGTAAGTTTGTGTGTGTGTGTGTAAGTTTTTGTGTGTGTGTAAGTTTTTTTGTGTGTGTGTGTAAATTTTTGTGTAAATTTTTGTGTGTGTGTAAGTTTTTGTGTGTGTGTGTAAGTTTTTGTGTGTGTGTAAGTTTTTGTGTTTGTGTAAGTTTTTTGTTGGTTTGTAAGTTTTTGTGTGTGTATAAGTTTTTTGTGTGTGTGTGTGTAAGTTTTTGTGTGTGTGTGTAAGTTTTTGTGTGTGTGTGTAAATTTTTTTGTGTGTGTGTAAGTTTTTGTGTGTGTGGTGTGTAAGTTTTTTTGTCTGTGTAAGTTTGTGTGTGTGTGTGTAAGTTTTTGTGTGTGTGTGTGTAAGCTTTTGTGTGTGTGTGTGTAAGTTTTTGTGTGTGTGTAAGTTTTTTGTGTGTGTGTAAGTTTTTGTGTGTGTGTAATTTTTTTGTGTTTGTAAATTTTTGTGTGTGTTTTTTAGTTTGTGTGTGTGTGTGTGTGTGTAAGTTTTTGTGTGTGTGTAAGTTTTTGTGTGTGTGTTTAAGTTTTTTTTTTTTGTGTGTGTGTAAGTTTTTTGTGTGTGTGTAAGTTTTTGTGTGTGTGTAAGTTTTTGTGTGTGTGTGTTTTTTTTTGTGTGTGTAAGTTTTTATGTGTGTGTAAATTTTTTTGTGTCTGTGTGTGTTTAAGTTTTTGTGTTTTGTGTGTAAGTTTTTGTGTGTGTGTGTAAGTTTTTGTGTGTGTGGGTGTAAGTTTTTGTGTGTGTGTAAGTTTTTGTGTTTGTGTAATTTTTTGTGTGTTTCTAAATTTTTGTGTGTGTTTGTAAGTTTGTGTGTGTGTGTGTGTAAATTTTTGTGTGTGTGTGTAAGTTTTTGTGTGTGTGTAAGTTTTTTTGTGTGTGTGTGTAAGTTTTTTTTTGTGTGTGTAAGTTTTGTGTGTGTGTAAGTTTTTGTGTGTGTGTAAGTTTTTGTGTGTGTAAGTTTTTGTGTGTGTGTAAATTTTTTTGTGTGTGTGTGTTTAAGTTTTTGTGTTTGTGTGTAAGTTTTTTGTGTGTGTGTAAGTTTTTGTGTGTGTGTAACCTTTTGTGTTTGTGTAAGTTTTTGTGTGTGTGTAAGTTTTTTGTGTGTGTGTGTGTAAGTTTTTGTGTGTGTGTAAGTTTTTTTTTTGTGTGTGTAAGTTTTTGTGTGTGTGTTTTTTTCTGTGTGTGTGTGTGTAAGTTTTTTGTGTGTGTGTGTAAATTTTTTTTTGTGTGTGTAAGTTTTTGTGTGTGTGTAAGTTTTTAGTGTGTGTGTAATATTTGTGTGTGTGTAAGTTTTTGTGTGTGTGTAAGTTTTTTGTGTGTTTAAGTTTTTGTGTGTGTGTGTGTGCAAGTTTTTGTGTGTGTGTAAGTTTTTGTGTGTGTGTAAGTTTTTGTGTGTGTGTGTAAGTTTCTGTGTGTGTGTAAGTTTTTGTGTGTGTGTGTGTAAGTTTTTTGTGTGTGTAAGTTTTTGTTGTGTGTAAGTTTTGTGTTTTGTTTAAGTTTTTGTGTAATTTTTGTGTGTGTGTAAGTTTTTGTGTGTGGTGTAAGTTTTTTTGTGTGTGTGTAAGTTTTTGTTTGTGTAAGTTTTTGTGTGTGTGTAAGTTTTTGTGTGTGTGTGTAAGTTTTTGTGTGTGTGTGTTTGTAAGTTTTTTTGTGTGTGTAAGATTTTGTGTGTGTGTAAATTTTTGTGTGTGTGTAAGTTTTTGTGTGTGTAAGTTTTTCTTTGTGTGTGTAAGTTTTTGTGTGTGTGTGTAAGTTTTTGTGTGTGTGTGTAAGTTTTTGTGTGTGTGTGTTTGTGTAAGTTTTTGTGTGTGTGTAAGTTTTTGTGTGTGTGTGTGTAAGTTTTGTGTGTGTGTGCTAGTTTGTTGTGTGTGTGTGATTTTTGTGTGTGTTTCTAAGTTTTTGTGTGTGTTTGTAAGTTTTTGTGTGTGTGTGTAAATTTTTGTGTGTGTGTAAGTTTTTTTTGTGTGTAAGTTTTTTTTTGTGTGTGTGTGTAAGTTTTTGTGTGTGTGTAAGTTTTTGTGTAAATTTTTGTGTGTGTGTGTGTTTTTGTGTGTGTGTGTAAGTTTTTATGTGTGTGTGCAAGTTTTTGTGTTTGTGTAAGTTTTTGTGTGTTTAAGTTTTGTGTGTGTGTGTAAGTTTTTTGTGTGTGTGTGTGTGTGTGTAAGTTTTTTGTGTGTGTAAGTTTTTGTGTGTGTGTAAATTTTTGTGTGTGTGTAAGTTTTTGTGTGTGTGTGTAAGTTTTTTTGTGTGTGTGTAAGTTTTGTTGTGTGGTGTGTGTAAGTTTTTGTGTGTGTGTGTGTGTAAGTTTTTGTGTGTGTGTGTAAGTTTTTTTGTGTGTGTAAGTTTATGTGTGTAAGTTTTTGTGTGTGTTTAAGTTTTTTGTGTGTGTAAGTTTTTGTGTGTGTGTTTAAGTATTTTTGTGTGTGTAAGTTTTTGTGTGTAAGTTTTTTGTGTGTGTGTGTAAGTTTTTGTTTGTGTAAGTTTTTGTGTGTGTGTAAGTTTTTGTGTGTGTGTGTAAGTTTTTTTGTGTGTGTAAGTTTTTGTGTGTGTGTAAGTTTTTTTTGTGTGTGTGTAAGTTTTTGTGTGTGTGTGTAAGTTTTTGTGTGTGTGTGTAAGTTTTTTGTTGTGTGTGTGTAAGTTTTTTGTGTGTGTCCTTTTTTGTGTGTGTGTAAGTTTTTGTGTGTGTGTGTGTAAGTTTTGTGTGTGTGTAAGTTTTTGTGTTTGTGTAAGTTTTGTGTGTGTAAGTTTTTGTGTGTGTGTAAGTTTTTGTGTGTGTGTGTGTAAGTTTTTGTGTGTGTGTAAGTTTTTGTGTGTGTGTAAATTTTTGTGTGTGTGTAAGTTTTTGTGTGTGTGTGTGTGTAAGTTTTTTTTGCGTGTGTGTGTAAGTTTTGTGTGTGTGTGTAAGTTTTTGTGTGTGTGGTAAGCTTTTGTGTGTGTGTGTAAGTTTTTGTGTGTGTGTAAGTTTTTTGTGTGTGTGTAAGTTTTTGTGTGTGTCTGTAATTTTTTGTGTGTTGTGTGTCTAAATTTTTGTGTGTGTTTGTAAGTTTGTGTGTGTGTGTGTAAGTTTTTGTGTGTGTAAGTTTTTTGTGTGTGTGTAAATTTTTGTGTGTGTGTAAGTTTTTGTGTGTGTGTAAATTTTTCTGTGTGTGTAAGTTTTTGTGTGTGTGTGTGTGTAAGTTTTTTTTTGTGTGTGTGTGTAAGTTTTGTGTGTGTGTGTAAGTTTTTTTGTGTGTGTGTAAGTTTTTGTGTGTGTGTAAGTTTTTGTGTGTGTGTAAATTTTTCTGTGTGTGTAAGTTTTTGTGTGTGTGTGTGTGTGTAAGTTTTTTTTTGTGTTTGTAAGTTTTGTGTGTGTGTGTAAGTTTGTGTGTGTGTGTAAGTTTTTTGTGTGTGTGTGTAAGTTTTTTGTGTGTGTAAGTTTTTGTGTGTGTGTAAGTTTATGTGTGTGTAAGTTTTTGTGTGTGTGTAAGTTTTAGTGTGTGTGTAAGTTTTTGTGTGTGTGTTAAGTATTTTTGTGTGTGTAAGTTTTTGTGTGTAAGTTTTTTGTTGTGTGTGTATGTAAGTGTTTGTGTGTACGTTTTTGTGTGTGTGTAAGTTTTTGTGTTTGTGTGTAAGTTTTTTGTGTGTGTGTAAGTTTTTGTGTGTGTGTAAGTTTTTTGTGTGTGTGTGTAAGTTTGTGCGTGTGTGTAAGTTTTTTGTGTGTGTGTAAGTTTTTTGTGTGTGTGTAAATTTTTGTGTAAATTTTTGTGTGTGTGTAAGTTTTTGTGTGTGTGTGTAAGTTTTTGTGTGTGTGTGTAAGTTTTTGTGGTGTTGTGTAAGTTTTTGTGGGTTGTGTAAGTTTTTGTGTGTGTGTATAAGTTTTTGTGTGTGTGTGTAAGTTGTGTGTAAGTTTTTGTGTGGGTTGTAAGTTTTTGTGTGTGTGTAAGTTTTTGTGTGTGTGTGTAAGTTTTTGTGTGTGTGTGTGTAAGTTTTTTGTGTGTGTGTGTAAGTTTTTGTGTGTGTGTAAAGTTTTGTGTGTGTGTGTAAGTTTTTGTGTGTGTGTAAATTTTTTGTGTCTGTGTGTGTTTAAGTTTTTGTGTTTGTGTGTAAGTTTTTGTGTGTGTGTAAGTTTTTGTGTGTGTGTGGGTGTAAGTTTTTGTGTGTGTGTGTAAGTTTTTGTGTGTGTGTGTAATTTTTTGTGTGTGTCTAAATTTTTGTGTGTGTTTTGTAAGTTTGTTGTGTGTGTGTGTGTAAGTTTTTGTGTGTGTGTAAGTTTTTGTGTGTGTGTAAGTTTTTTTGTGTGTGTGTGTGTAAGTTTTTTTTGTGTGTGTAAGTTTTTGTGTGTGTGTAAGTTTTTGTGTGTGTGTAAGTTTTTTGTGTGTGTAAGTTTTTTTGTGTGTGTAAGTTTTTTTTTTGTGTGTGTGTGTTTAAGTTTTTGTGTGTGTGTAAGTTTTTGTGTGTGTGTGTAAGTTTTTGTGTGTGTGTAACCTTTTGGTGTGTGTGTAAGTTTTTGTGTGTGTGTGTAAGTTTTTGTGTGTGTGTGTGGTGTGTAAGTTTTTGTGGAAGTTGTGTGTGTGTAAGTTTTTTTTGTGTGTAAGTTTTTGTGTGTGTGTGTAAGTTTTTGTGTGTGTGTGTAAGTTTTTGTGTGTGTGTGTGTAAATTTTTTTTTGTGTGTGTAAGTTTTTGTGTGTGTTTAAGTTTTTTTGTGTGTGTGTGCAAGTTTTTGTGTGTGTGTAAGTTTTTGTGTGTGTGTAAGTTTTTGTGTGTGTGTAAGTTTCTGTGTTGTGTGTAAGTTTTTGTGTGTGTTAAAATTTTTGTGTGTGTGTGCAAGTTTTTGTGTGTGTTTAAGTTTTTTTGTGTGTGTGTAAGTTTTGATTGTAAGTTTTTTTTGTGTGTGTGTAAGTTTTTGTGTGTGTGTACGTTTTTGTGTGTGTGTGTAAGTTTTTGTGTGTGTGTGTAAGTTTTTTGTGTGTGTAAGTTTTTGTGTGTGTGTAAGTTTTTTGTGTGTGTAAGTTTTTGTTTTGTGTGTAAGTTTTTGTGTGTGTTTAAGTTTTTGTGTAAATTTTTGTGTGTGTGTAAGTTTTTGTGTGTGTGTAAGTTTTTTGTGTGTGTGTGTAAGTTTTTGTGTTTGTGTAAGTTTTTGTGTGTGTGTAAGTTTTTGTGTGTGTGTGTAAGTTTTTTTGTGTGTGTGTGTGTGTAAGTTTTTTTGTGTGTGTAAGTTTTGTGTGTGTGTAAATTTTTGTGTGTGTGTAAGTTTTTGTGTGTGTGTGTGTGTGTAAGTTTTTTTGTGTGTGTGTAAGTTTTTTGTGTGTGTGTAAGTTTTGTGTAAATTTTTGTGTGTGTGTAAGTTTTTGTGTGTGTGTGTAAGTTTTTGTGTAAGTTTTTGTGTGTGTGTAAGTTTTTTGTGTGTGTGTGTAAGTTTTTGTGTGTGTAAGTTTTTGTGTGTGTGTAAGTTTATGTGTGTGTTTAAGTTTTAGTGTGTGTGTAAGTTTTTGTGTGTGTGTTTAAGTATTTTTTGTGTGTGTAAGTTTTTGTGTGTAAGTTTTTTGTGTGTGTGTGTGTAAGTTTTGTGTGTGTAAGTTTTTTGTGTGTGTGTAAGTTTTTGTGTGTATGTGTAAGTTTTTTTGTGTGTGTAAGTTTTTTGTGTGTGTAAGTTTTTGTGTGTGTGTGTAAGTTTTTGTGTGTGTGTAAGTTTTTGTGTGTGTGTAAGTTTGTGTGTGTGTGTAAGTTTTTTGTGTGTGTGTAAGTTTTTTTGTGTGTGTGTAAATTTTGTGTAAATTTTTCTTGTGTGTGTAAGTTTTTTTGTTTGTGTGTAAGTTTTTTTGTGTGTGTAAGTTTTTGTGTTTGTGTAAGTTTTTGTGGGTGTGTAAGTTTTTGTGTGTGTGTATAAGTTTTTTGTGTGTGTGTGTAAGTTTTTTTGTGTGTGTGTAAGTTTTTTTTGTGTGTGTAAATTTTTTGTGTGTGTAAGTTTTTTTGTGTGTGTGTGTGTAAGTTTTTTTTGTGTGTGTAAGTTTTTGTGTGTGTGTGTAAGTTTTAGTGTGTGTGTTTAAGCTTTTGTGTGTGTGTGTAAGTTTTTGTGTGTGTGTAAGTTTTTTGTGTGTGTGTAAGTTTTTGTGTGTGTGTAAGTTTTTGTGTGTTTCTAAATTTTTGTGTGTGTTTGTAAGTTTGTGTGTGTGTGTAAGTTTTTGTGTGTGTGTAAGTTTTTGTGTGTGTTTAGTTTTTTTTGTGTGTGTGTGTAATTTTTTTGCGTGTGTGTAAGTTTTTGTGTGTGTGTAAGTTTTTGTGTGTGTGTAAGTTTTTTGTGTGTGTAAGTTTTTGTGTGTGTGTAAATTTTTTGTGTGTGTGTGTGTTTAAGTTTTGTGTTTTGTGTGTAGTTTTTGTGTGTGTGTGTGTAAGTTTTGTGTGTGTGTAACCTTTTGTTTGTGTGTAAGTTTTTGTGTGTGTGTGTAAATTTTGTTGCATGTGTGTGTGGGTGTAAGTTTTTGTGTGTGTGTAAGTTTTTGTGTGTGTGTAATTTTTGTGTGTTTCTAAATTTTTCTGTGCGTTTGTAAGTTTGTGTGTGTGTGTGTGTGTGTGTGTGTAGTTTTTGTTGTGTGTGTAAGTTTTTTGTGGGTGTGTAAGTTTTTTTGTGTGTGTGTGTAAGTTTTTTTTGTGTGTGTAAGTTTTTGTGTGTGTGTAAGTTTTTGTGTGTGTGTAAGTTTTTGTGTGTGTAAGTTTTTGTGTGTGTGTAAATTTTTTTTGTGTGTGTGTGTGTTTAAGTTTTGTGTTTGTGTGTAAGTTTTTGTGTGTGTGTGTGTAAGTTTTTGTGTGTGTGTAGTTTTTGTGTGTGTGTAAGTTTTTGTGTGTGTGTGTACGTTTTTGTGTGTGTGTGGGTGTAAGTTTTTGTGTGTGTGTAAGTTTTTGTGTGTGTGTGTGTAAGTTTTTTGTGTGTGTGTGTACGTTTTTCTGTGTGTGTGTGTAAGTTTTGTGTGTGTTTGTGTAAATTTTTTTTTGTGTGTGTAAGTTTTTTGTGTGTGTGTGTAAGTTTTTTTGTGTGTGTAAGTTTTTGTGTGTGTGTAAGTTTTTGTGTGTGTGTTAGTTTTTTTGTGTGTTTTAAGTTTTCTGTGTGTGTGTGCAAGTTTTTGTGTGTGTGTAAGTTTTTGTGTGTGTGTGTAAGTTTTGTGTGTGTGTAAGTTTTGTGTGTGGTGTAAGTTTTTGTGTGTTTAAAAAAAATTTTTGTGTGTGTGTGTGTAAGTTTTGTGTGTGTGTAAGTTTTTGTGTGTGTGTGTTTAAGTTTTTTTTTTGTGTGTGTAAGTTTTTTGTGTGTAAGTTTTTTTTGTTGTGTGCGTAAGTTTTTGTGTACGTTTTTTGTGTGTGTGTAAGTTTTTTTTGTGTGTGTGTAAGTTTTTTTTGTGTGTGTAAGTTTTTGTGTGTGTGTAAGTTTTTTGTGTGTGTGTGTAAGTTTTTGTGTGTGTGTAAGTTTTTGTGTGTGTGTAAGTTTTTTTGTTAAGTTTGTGTGTGTGTGTGTAAGTTTTTTTGTGTGTGTAAGTTTTTTGTGTGTTGTAAGTTTTTTGTGTGTGTGTAAGTTTTTTTTTAGTGTGTGTAAGTTTTTGTGTGTGTGCAAATTTTTTTTGTGTGTGTGTGTGTTTAAGTTTTTGTTTTGTGTGTAAGTTTTTGGTGTGTGTGTAGTAAGTTTTTGTGTGTGTGTAACCTTTTTGTGTGTGTGTAAGTTTTTTGTGTGTGTGTTGTAAGTTTTTGTGTGTGTGTGGGTGTAAGTTTTTGTGTGTGTTTAAGTTTTTTTTGTGTGTGTAAGTTTTTGTGTGTGTGTGTACGTTTTTCTGTGTGTGTGTGTAAGTTTTTTTGGTGTGTGTGTGTAAATTTTTTTTTGTGTGTGTAAGTTTTTGTGTGTGTGTAAGTTTTTTGTGTGTGTGTAAGTTTTTTGTGTGTTTAAGTTTTTTGTGTGTGTGTGTGCAAGTTTTTGTGTGTGTGTAAGTTTTTGTGTGTGTGTGTAAGTTTTTGTGTGTGTGTAAGTTTCTGTGTGTGTGTAAGTTTTTGTGTGTGTTTAAAATTTTTGTGTGTGTGTGCAAAGTTTTTGTGTGTGTTTAAGTTTTTTTGTGTGTGTAAGTTTTTGATTGTAAGTTTTTTTGTGTGTGTGTAAGTTTTTTTGTGTGTGTACGTTTTTTGTGTTGTGTGTAAGTTTTTTGTGTGTGTGTTTTTTTTTTGTGTGTGTAAGTTTTTGTGTGTGTGTAAGTTTTTTTGTGTGTGTGTAAGTTTTTTTGTGTGTGTGTGTAAGTTTTTTTTGTGTGTGTAAGTTTTTGTTTGTGTGTAAGTTTTTTGTGTGTGTTTAAGTTTTTGTGTAAATTTTTGTGTGTGTGTGTAAGTTTTTGTGTGTGTGTAAGTTTTTGTGTGTTGTGTAAGTTTTTGTGTGTTGTGTAAGTTTGTGTGTGTGTGTAAGTTTTTGTGTGTGTGTGTAAGTTTTTGTGTGTGTGTGTGTGTAAGTTTTTTTGTGTGTGTAAGATTTTGTGTGTGTGTAAATTTTTGTGTGTGTGTAAGTTTTTGTGTGTGTGTGTGTGTGTAAGTTTTTTTTTTTGTGTGTAAGTTTTTGTGTGTGTGTGTAAGTTTTGTGTGTGTGTGTGTAAGTTTTTTTGTGTGTGTTGTTTGTGTAAGTTTTTGTGTGTGTGTAAGTTTTTTGTGTGTGTGTAAGTTTTTTGTTTTGTGATTTTTGTGTGTGTTTCTAAATTTTTGTGTGTGTTTGTAAGTTTTTGTGTTGTGTGTGTGTAGATTTTTTGTGTGTGTGTAAGTTTTGTGTGTGTAAGTTTTTTTTGTGTGTGTGTGTGTAAGTTTTTGTGTGTGTGTAAGTTTTTTGTGTAAATTTTGTGTGTGTGTGTAGTTTTTTGTGTGTGTGTGTAAGTTTTTGTGTGTGTTAAGTTTTTGTGTGTGTGTAAGTTTTTGTGTGTAAGTTTTTGTGTGTGTTTAAGTTTTTAGTGTGTGTTGTAAGTTTTTGTGTGTATGTGTAAGTTTTTTGTGTGTGTAAGTTTTTGTGTGTGGTGTGTAAGTTTTTTGATTTGTGTGTGTTGGTAGTTTTTGTGTGTGTGTAAGTTTTTGTGTGTGTGTGTAAGTTTTTGTGTGTGTGTAAGTTTTTTTGTGTGTGTAATGTTTTTGTGTGTGTGTAAATTTTTGTGTAAATTTTTGTGTGTGTGTAAGTTTTTGTGTTTGTGTGTAAGTTTTGTGTGTGTGTAAGTTTTTGTGTTTGTGTAAGTTTTTGTGGGTGTGTAAGTTTTTGTGTGTGTGTATAAGTTTTGTGTGTGTGTGTGTAAGTTTTTTGTATTGTGTGTGTGTAAGTTTTGTGTGTGTGTGTAAATTTTGTGTGTGTGTAAGTTTTTGTGTGTGTGTGTGTGTGTAAGTTTTTTTTGTGTGTGTAAGTTTTTGTGTGTGTGTGTGTAAGTTTTTGTGTGTGTGTTTTTAAGCTTTTGTGTGTGTGTGTGTGTAAGTTTTGTGTGTGTGTAAGTTTTGTTGTGTGTGTGTAAGTTTTGTGTGTAGCGTGTGTAATTTTTTGTGTGTTTCTAAATTTTTGTGTGTGTTTGTAAGTTTGTGTGTGTGTAAGTTTTTGTGTGTGTAAGTTTTTTGTGTGTGTTTGTAAGTTTTTTTGTGTACGGTGTGTGTGTAAGTTTTTTGCGTGTGTGTAAGTTTTTTGTGTGTGTGTGTAAGTTTTTGTGTGTGTGTAAGTTTTTTTGTGTGTGTGTAAGTTTTTGTGTGTGTGTAAATTTTTTTTTGTGTGTGTGTGTTAAGTTTTTTTGTGTGTACGTTGTGTGTAAGTTTTTTTGTGTGTGTGTAAGTTTTTGTGTGTGTGTGTAAGTTTTTGTGTTGTGTGTAAGTTTTTGTGTGTGTGTGTAAATTTGTGTGTGTGTGTGTAAGTTTTTGTGTGTGTGTAAGTGTTTTTGTGTGTGTGTGTAATTTTTGTTGTGTGTTTCTAAATTTTTCTGTGTTTGTAAGTTTGTGTGTGTGTGTGTGTGTGTAAGTTTTTGTGTGTGTGTAAGTTTTTGTGGGTGTGTAAGTTTTTTTGTGTGTGTGTAAGTTTTTTTGTGTGTGTAAGTTTTGTTGTGTGTGTGTAAGTTTTTGTGTGTGTGTAAGTTTTTTGTGTGTGTAAGTTTTTGTGTGTGTGTGTAAATTTTTTGTGTGTACGTGTGTGTTTAAGTTTTTGTGTTTTGTGTGTAAGTTTTTGTGTGTGTGTGTAAGTTTTTGTGTGTGTGTAACCTTTGTGTGTGTGTAAGTTTTTGTGTGTGTGTGTTTACGTTTTTGTGTGTGTGTGGGTGTAAGTTTTTGTGTGTGTGTAAGTTTTTGTGTGTGTGTGTAAGTTTGTGTGTGTGTTGTGTACGTTTTTATGTGTGTGTGTGTAAGTTTTGGTGTGTGTGTGTGTGTAAATTTTTTTTTGTTGTGTGTAAGTTTTTGTGTGTGTGTAAGTTTTTAGTGTGTGTGTAAGTTTTTTTGTGTGTGTGTAAGTTTTTGTGTGTGTGTAAGTTTTTTTGTGTGTTTGTGAAGTTTTCTGTGTGTTGTGTGCAAGTTTTTGTGTGTGTGTAAGTTTTTGTGTGTGTGTAAGTTTTTGTGTGTGTGTAAGTTTCTGTGTTTGTGTAAGTTTTTGTGTGTTTAAAATTTTTGTGTGTGTGTAAGTGTGTGTGTGTAAGTTTTGTGTGTGTGTAAGTTTTTGTGTGTGTGTTTAAGTTTTTTTGTGTGTGTAAGTTTTTGTGTGTAAGTTTTTTTTTGTGTGCGTAAGTTTTTGTGTGTACGTTTTTGTGTGTGTGTGTAAGTTTTTTTTTGTGTGTGTGTAAGTTTTTTTGTGTGTGTAAGTTTTTGTGTGTGTAAGTTTTTTGTGTGTGTGTGTAAGTTTTTGTCGTTTTTGTGTCGTGTGTGTAAGTTTTTTTGTGTGTGTAAGTTTTTGTTGTGTGTAAGTTTTTTTGTGTGTGTTTAAGTTTTTGTGTAAATTTGTGTGTGTGTGTAAGTTTTTTTGTGTGTGTAAGTTTTGTGTGTGTGTGTAAGTTTTTGTGTTGTGTAAGTTTTTGTGTGTGTGTAAGTTTTTTGTGTGTGTGTGTGTAAGTTTTGTGTGTGTGTGTGTGTAAGTTTTTTTGTGTGTGTAGGTTTTTTTTGTGTGTGTAAATTTTTGTGTGTGTGTAGTTAGTTTTGTGTGTGTGTGTGTGTGTGAAGTTTTTGTGTTGTGTGTGTAAGTTTTTGTGTGTGTTGTGTGTAAGTTTTGTGTGTGTGTGTGTGACGTTTTGTGTGTGTGTGTGTGTGTAAGTTTTTGTGTGTGTGTAAGTTTTTTTTGTGTGTGTGTAAGTTTTTTGTGTGTGTGTGTGTGATTTTTGTGTGTTTTTCTAAAAATTTTTGTGTGTGTTGTAAGTTTGTGTGTGTGTGTGTGTGTGTAAATTTTTGTGCGTGTGTAAGTTTTTGTGTGTGTAAGTATTTTTGTGTGTGTGTGTAAGTTTTTGTGTGTGTGTAAGTTTTTTTGTGTGTGTAAGTTTTTGTGTGTGTGTAAGTTTTTTGTGTGTGTGTGTTTAAGTTTTTGTGTGTGTGTGTAAGTGTTTTTTTGTGTGGTGTGTGTGTAAGTTTTTGTGTGTGTGTAAACTTTTTTTCTGTGTGTGTAAGTTTTTGTGTGTGTGTAAGTTTTTGTGTTGTGTGTGTGTGTGTGTGTGTAAGTTTTTGTTTGTGTGTAAGTTTTTGTGTGTGTAAGTTTTTTGTGTGTGTGTAAGTTTTTGTTTGTGTGTAAGTTTTTGTGTGTGTGTAAGTTTTTTTTGTGTGTGTAAGTTTTTTTTTGTGTGTGTAAGTTTTTTTTGTGTGTGTGTAAGTTTTTGTGTGTAAGTTTTTTTTGTGTGTGTAAGTTTTTTTTTTTTTTGTGTGTGTGTAAGTTTTTTTTGAGTGTGTTTAAGTTTTTGTGTGTGTTGTGTGTAAGTTTTTTTGTGTGTGTGTGTAGGTTTTGTGTGTGTTTAATTTTTTTTGTGTGTGTGTAAGTTTTGTGTGTGTGTGTAAGTTTTTTTGTATGTGTGTGTTGTTTTGTGTTTGTGTAAGTTCTTGTGTGTGTGTAAGTTTGTGTGTGTGTGTGTAAGTTTTTGTGTGTGTGTGTGTAAGTTTTTGTGTGTGTGTAGTTTTTGTGTGTGTGTAACTTTTGGTGTTTGTTCAAGTTTTTTGTGTGTGTGTAAGTTTTTTTGTGCGTGTGTAAGTTTTTGTGTGTGTGTGTAAGTTTTTTCTTGTGTGTGTGTGTAATTTTGTTGTGTGTGTGTGTAAGTTTTTTGTGTGTGTAAGTTTTTTATGTGTGTGTAAGTTTGTGTGTGTAAGTTTTTTTGTGTGTGTGTTTTGTGTGTGTAAGTTTTTTGTGTGTGTGTGTTGTGTAAGTTTTTGTTTGTGTGTAAGTTTTTGTGTGTGTGTGTACTGTTTTTGTGTGTGAGTGTACGTTTTTGTGTGTGTGTAAGTTTTGTGTGTGTGTAAGTTTTTGTGTGTGTGTGTAAGTTTTTTTGTGTGTTAAGTTTTTGTGTGTTGTGTAAGTTTTTTTTGTGTTTAAGTTTTTACTGTGTGTGTGTAAGTTTGTTGTGTGTGTGTGTAAGTTTATTTGTGTTTGTAAGTTTTTTGTTTGTGTGTTTTTGTTTTGTGTTTGTGTAAGTTTTGTGTGTGTGTAAGTTTTTTGGTGTTTGTAAGTTTTTTGTGTTTGTTGTAAGTTTTGTGTGTGTGTGTAAGTGTTTGTGTGTGTGTGTAAGTTTTTGTGTGTGTATGTGGTGTGGAAGTTTTTTTGTGTGTGTATGTTTTTGTGTGTGTGTAAGTTTTTCTGTGTGTGTGTAAGTTTTTTGTGTGTGTGTAAGTTGTTGTTGTGTGTGTAAGTTTTTGTGTTGTGTGTAAGTTTTTTGTGTGTGTACGTGTTTGGTAGTGTTGTTTTTGTGTGTGTAAGTTTTTTGTTTTTCGTTTTGTGTAAGGTTTGTTTGTGTGTGTTGTAAGTTTTTTTGTGTGTGTGTAAGTTTTTTGTACTGTGTGTGTAAGTTTTTGTGTGTGGTGTAAGTTTTTGTGTGTGTACGTTTGTGTGTGATGTGTGTAAGTTTTTTTTTGTGTGTGTGTAAATTTTGTGTGTGTAATTTTTGTGTGTGTGTAAGTGTATTGTGTGAGTGTAAGTTTTTGTGTGTATGTTTTGTAAGTTTTGGTGTTGTGTGTGTGTACGTTTTGTGTGTGTGTAAGTTTGTGTGTTGTGTGTACGTTTTGTGTGTGTGTGTAAGTTTTTTTGTGTGTGTGTAAGTTTGTGTGTGTGTGTAAATTTTTTGTGTGTGTAAGTTTTTGGTGTGTAAGTGGTGTGTGTTAAGTTTTTTTGTGTGTGTGTAAGTTTTTTGTGTGTGTGTAAGTTTTTTTGTGTGTGTGTAAGTTTTGTGTGTGTGTGTAAGTTTTTGTGTGTTTACGTTTTTTGTGTGTGTAAGTTTATGTGTGTGTAAGTTTT